>CAUYPK010036704.1:0-135222 GCA_963574355.1 Loris lydekkerianus | reverse complement strand
ATGGATGGAGCTGGAACATATTCTTCTTAGTAAAGTATCTCAAGAATGGAAGAAAAAGTATCCAATGTACTCAGCCCTACTATGAAACTAATTTATGGCTTTCATATGAAAGCTATAACCCAGTTATAACCTAAGAATAGGAGGAAGGGGGAGAGATGGGTGAGGGAGGGGGGAGGATGGGCAGAGGGAGCATGATTGGTGGGATTACACCTGCAGTGCATCTTACAAGGGTACATGTGAAACTTAGTAAATGTAGACTATAAATGTCTTAATACAATAACTAAGAAAATGCCAGGAAGGCTATGTTAACCAGTGTGATGAAAATGGGTCAAACGGTCTATAAAACCAGTGCATGGTGCCCCATGATCACATTAATGTACACAGCTATGATTTAATAATAAAATAAATAAATAAATAAATAAATAAATAGAAAGATGACATGTCTGGAAACAGAAAGCACAGGATTTAGACCCAGGCTGACTGCCATAGGAGCCTACTCTGCAGTTCCCAGGCTACCTTCCAGTTAGTCCCAAAGGGATAATAGTAAAATACTGAATGACACCAAAATACTTAAGTAATAATAGTGAAATAAATCACTGCATTCTTAATAAGGACAAAAGCACTGGACCAGACTACGTGGGGACCACAGATGGATCATCGATGATTAATACACTCATTGATTCAGCCAACATCGTTGAGCACCTACTGTGTACCAAGCACCATTCTAGATACTTTAGTGACAAAAGCCACATCCTATTAAAGAGTTTACAGAAATGCTGGGAAGAGGAAACAGAATTAGGCAACAAATTAAGTAGTAATTAAAGATAAAAGTAACAGTTCAGGTGAAGAGTTGGCTTCTTAGTTCCAAGAGAGGATCCAGGGTCTCTACCTTTAAAACACTCACGAATAACCAACAAATAAGTTCAAAGACAAAAGTAATGAATATAGTGAGTGTAGCGAGACAATAAATGAATTGCCAAGTGGAGGATTTGAACAAAACTTGATTCTGGAAGGATCAGCGGAATTTAGGGGAGCTACGGAAGTTTCCTGCAGGCTTCAGGGCATAAACTGGTCAATCTGTGGCTTAGAGCTATTATTTCCTAGAATTTAAGTGAAAAAAAAAAACTATGAAAATAAAATAGGAAGGGAAAGACGCTGTCCTCCTGACTCCTCCGTCCTCCTCCTCCGTTCCTGCCCCCATGAATCCTTCACATTGTCACTTGCCTCTTTGCTGGACTCCCTGCTCTGTAGATCCTATGTCTGATGGAAATTGAGGCAGGGAATAATTGTGAGGATATGCTTCCTTCTCCCTGTTTTCTGCCTCCCCAAATCACTTCTGACCCCACTGTAAGGAGGCAATCTTGAAAATACTAAAAAATAACCCCACTAAAAACATGAATCAAAAAGTCATGGCTCATGGACATGTTTTTAAAATTGCTTAGTTGCATGCAAGTCCCTTTAGTGCTCGAAGGACTTTAATAAAATTGATTTTCTGAGTATAGCCTTTTAGCAGCTACTGTATAAGCTTGAAATATGAACCCTTCATTGTTGAAAGTGTTTCATTTTTGCCCTGTTACTAATGATGAAGGCCAAGTGTGGGTTTGGAATTCTCCATGGCTGACATTCACATAATTAAATAGTGTTAATAATAAAGCCTTGCAGATTTTAAACAAACTGGCACAGAGGTGGAACGGTTTGCCGTATTTCATTTAGAGACCACAGCAATTAGCCCTTAATGAATAGTACATATGAGGGAGTTATTTCTACACATTGTTTATTTGCCAAATCACAAAAGGAGACATTTTCATGCTGCTGATTGGAAATGATTCTCAGGATTTCTTCTGAAGGCCTCTTAAGTAATTGCCTTGTGAAACTTAAATAAATAAATACAAATAAAGGGAAGAACATTAATTGCTTTTAATATCTGCAGTCTAATTTCAGCTTAGCACACTAAGAGCTCTGGATCTCCAGCTACAGACAACAATGGATCAAAAATAGAAGACTCATCATGGTTGATATATTTAGATGCTGATGTTTTTCTTTTGTAATTTTAGGAGATATTTGCTCTCAGGCACATTGTTACTGCTCTCTGTGAACTGGCATGGGGGAATGGGGGGACTGTTTTTATAGGGAACTCTTGGGCGGGGTGACTGTGAAGTTGTTGCCAAAGGAAATTGACCATGCTTATCCTGAAGGTGAGAGGAGAGAAAGAACAGTTCAACTGTCAAGGTCGTGAAAGACAAAGGAATGGTTACCCTTGTATAGTCTGCCCTGAAGCTTTGAAGAGAAGGTTGAATTATTTTTGAAAAGGTGGTTGGGTTCTAGAGCTATTTTTACACACTTGGAAATATTATTTCTTATCTTGGAGATTCAGTGATCTCATCAGCAAACTACAGGGAGGAAGGAGAGAGAGAAAATAGCGACTTATACAGACAAATCCAAAACTCACTGTATGCTTTGAAATATGCAGATTCCCGGTTTCCACCTGGGATCTACTGAATTGGGATTTCCAAGGAAAGGGTTTAGGAATTTTGTTCTTTAAAAAAGCATGCTGATGATTATAAGTATTTGGTCAATTTGGTAAACACTTACTTTCTCGGGAAGGGGAGTCTTTGGACCCTTCAAATCTAGGACTGTGAACAGACTTGGGGCCTCCCCACTCTGGAGCAGAGAATTGTGAGAGAAGGCAGGTGCTGCCTTGATGGGGTCACCTGAGGAAATCATAGCCCCGCAGCCTGAGAAATCTTTTCCAACCAGTCTGAAAAAGTCCCCGTCAAGGGATAGTTTATCCTTCAATGCAGCTTAGAATGAGCAAGGGCTATATATAGCAATACCGAGAACAGGTAAATTTTCCAACATCTGCAAGGAATGTCAGGTGAGGACAGTGGGTCAGAGACCTCCATGGAGGGACAGGTGTTTAGTAGGGTCAGATACAAAGACGGGTAAATGAACAATCAGAAGATCGCAATTGTAACTGTCTTCTGTGCCATAAATTCCCGAGTGATGCTGGGGGTCCTTGCCCTTTCTGGTCTCAGCTTCCCCAACCAGAGGATGGAGTGTGTGAACTAGACACCAATGGCCCCTTCCAGCTCTGATATTACCGCTCATATGTGGCGTGGCAGCTTTCCTGAGGCTGGTCCTGACTTCTGTTGTAGGTAGCCTAGCCTAATTCTGCCTTGCGGTAAGGGCCAGGGTAAAGTGACTTCCTTTGGCCTTCCAGTGAATTCTGGAATGGGTGTAACTGAAGTGAGCCTACTAGGAGGGCCAATGCAAAATTCACTTCTGGGGGTTTCAAAATTAGACACAGTCTTAAAGAATGAAAAATAAATTAGAATTTTTTTCAATATCCGGGCCTTTTTAAATGAAAGAAAATAAAAGAACAGCCTAATATAAACACCTGTTGTCAGAAACCAATCTACTTTTTAAAAGTTTAATCTTTTGCTACCATTTTTTTTAACCATCCCCTTTTCATGATCATTAGTAGGATGTGGTCCATACAATGTTTTACCCAGAGCACCAGCACCCTGCATGGCCCACAATAGGTGAACTAACTGGTATGTTAACACTTTGATGTTTCACTGTACTAAATATTTTCCATGCATTTCATCATGTAATCTGTACAACCATCCTTTGAAGTAGGATTTCTGGGGTTAATGAAAGGATTGTCCCATCCTTCAGATAACCAAATTGAGGATAAAAAAATTTAAACAACTCTCGGGGTGACACCCACAGTAAGTGGCAGAGCTGGGAACCAAATTCAGTCATGTTGAATACTAAGCACATGTTCTTAACTACTGGATACCCGGCTTCTCATTCTGCCATGAACCCCAAGGTTGATTCATAAGTAGCCAATTAATAACATTATAAAACCTGAGGGGTGAGAGGGAACCTGGGAGAGCATCTAGTCTAACACCTTTATTGAAGCAGAAAAAGCAACAACTAAAACTCAGCAGGGAGATGACTTATTCCAGGCAGGCAGTCAGTGGAAAGTTCAGATGTGGACTTGAATCCCTCTTAGGCCAGTTCATGGCTCTCTCAGAATCCTGAACTAGGTGGTAATTTCCCACTCTGTTCTTTTTACGTGTCTTCTCTTCTGAGGGAAACGAAGGAGAGCCTTGGCATGAGATGATCTGTAAGAGGTCACGGTGGCCATCTGGAATTTCTTTGGAGAATCTGTCCTGAAACAATCAGACCTGGAGGCCTAAGTGGAATGAATCATACTCAACAGCTTATCTAGTCCAAAAATAGCTGAACGATGCCAGAGAACTCAGACCCAATTGATGCCCTTAGTGGAGTCTTTATGTTGCCATGTGAATATCTAGGGCAGACTTGCTGAGCCCCCAATAGGATCCAGCAGCGGACATGAGTTAATTCTATGCGCTAAGGGTGGGAGCCAATCAGAACATCACATTCCCCTGGTTTCCTTGGATTGGTTCAGAGATTGACAGGCAACCTCATCAGAGCTAATGAGATTTCTCCCAGGTTTCTCGGGAGAAAGTCCATCTATCCTGGTTTGGCAGACCTGACCCAGCCAAGGACTCTATGCATGGAGCCTTCTTGTCCTCATGTAGCGACTGCTAACTAACATGAAGGATGGCTGAGCCTGACACTGACAATATACTCATAACTTTTCAATGGCTTGGACCAATATATTACCTTTTGGCTAAAACCAGTGTATGTTGGGATTTTTTTAGTCACTCACAATAGAAATAACTGTGACTAAATAGTACATCCATATAGTGAACACGCAGAAGTCTTGGTCTACAAGATCAGGGAGGTTGTGTGCTGGGGCTGGTTGTGTCTGATGCTCTCCTGTGGCTTTTGATACGTTGGCCTCTACTTCCTTGGTTTGATCTCCAAAGAGAGACCTCCAGATCTTACAACATATGCCATAATTTCTGCTCCTCATTCAAAGATGTTTCCAAAGAATAATGATCTAAATAAGGAAAGATTTACAAGTGCACAGTTGGGTTTAGACTTTCCTTTCTGGATGCAGGAAACTTAAGAAAATAAGTAACTAGAATGTGAGAATCAGTAGCCCCAAGTTTCAAACCTTGCTTTAGCCAAAATCTGGCCCAGGGGTGGGGCAGGGGGAGAGGTCTCTGGAGATGAAAAATGTGGACCAGGATAGTGGGAATTACAGCAGGGAAAATCTAGTGGCTGGGTAATCATCAGAATCACTTGGGACCCTCTGAAAAATCTTCATCCTTAAACTCCAACCCCTATCTCCTAAAAGACCCTTCTGAATGATTTGTTAAAATATTTTAATTGTGGTAAAACAGAGTGTAGATTTTACCACTGTGATTGCTTTTAAGTATTAATATATAGCTCAACGGCCTTTAGTACATTCATATTTTTGTGCTACCAACACCACCATCCATCTACCCACGGAACTCTCCTCATGCTGCAAAACTGAAACACTGTATCCATTAAATAATAATTCCCATTTCCCCACATCCCTGGAAACCACCATTCCACTTTCTGCCTCTGCAAGTTTGACAACTCTAGATACCACAAATAATATACGTGGAATCATGTCATATTTGTGACTGGTTTATTTTACTCAGCAGAATGTCCTCAAAGGTGCCTCCACACAGTAGTGTATGTTCAAATTTCCTTTCTTTTTAAGGCTGAATAGTATTTCACTGTCTGCCTATATCACCATTTGTTTACCAGTGTTTGTTGATGGACTCTTGGATTATTTCCACCTGGAGCTTCTGTGAATAATGCTGCTATAAACAGGGGTTTGCAAATAGCTCCTTGACTCTCTGCTTTCAATTCTTTCGGGTACATACCCAGAAGCAGAATTTCTATATCAGATGTTAATTCTATTTTGGGGTTTTTTAGCAAATATCATCCTGTTTTCCTTAAAAGTTGCACAATTTTATATTCCCACCAATAGTGCACAAGGGTTTCCAATTTCTCAACATCCTTTCCAATGTGCTATTTTCTGAAGTTTTTTTGAGAGTAGTCATTCTAATGAGTGTGAAGTGACATCTCATATGGTTTTGATTTGCATTTCCCTAATGATTAGGGATGCTGAGTATCTTTTCATGTGTGTAATGACTATTTGTATCTCTTTTTTGGACAAATGTCTATTCAGGTTCTTTTTTTTTTTTTTCTTTCTATTTCTTTTTTTATTTTATTTTATTTATTTATTTTTTATTTTTTTTTTTATTGTGGAGAAGGGGCAGGGAAAGAAGGCGGGGGAAGAGGTGAGTGCCACTGGCCCGACCCTGTCTATTCAGGTTCTTTGCCCATATTTGATTTAGGTTGTTTGGGTCTTGTTGTTGAGTTGTAGGATTTATTCATATATTCTGGATATTAATTCCTTGCAACACATATGATTTACAAATATTCTATCATAGTCCATGGTTTTTCATTCTGTTGATTGTGTCCTTTGGTACACAAAAGGTTTTGATTTTGATTTTATCCAATATCTCTATTTTCTCTTGTATTACCTGTGTTTTTGGTGTTCTATCCAAAAAATCATTGCCTAAGTTATTTTGATGTAGCCAAATTTTGGAACCTTGAATCTGTTACATAATTTAAACTTTAAAAAAAGTATAACATACTCCCTGACTTAACAAAAAGTCATTCAGAGAACCTGTCTGTAAAAGAGAAAAGAGTTGCTGAGATGAATAGTTCCCTTTTCACCTCACCGCACTACTCTGCCAATATCCCTGGAAATAATTTTGGAAGAACTCTCACAAGTATAAGAAGCATTCATCTATTTCTCAAACTTTTAAAATGGAGACACAGAGCCCAAGGGAAGGAAGATGAGTTTCTGGAGCTGGACAGCACCTCTGCTGCCTGCTCCTTAGCCCTCTGTGTGGAGGCAGTGAGGGTGTCCATAGAGCTGTCCAGACACCCTTGTTAGCTCTGGTTGATATGACAGCACCTTTGATACGCAGCTGGTCAAGATGGCCACTTGGTATAAAGACCAGTGAAGGAGATATTTCTATGGTCTGAATGGTTGTATCTGAGAGAACCAGACCAACGCCATCTTAAGGGTTCAGCTATTGTGGCTTCTGTCAGCCATTTTGTTCAAAACTGATGAGTTACCGTGAGTTGCTGGTTTTTGTACCTTGAGTCATCAGCGTCCAATCAGAAAGTGCCTTCTGGAGTGGGCCATATGGCAGGACCAGTGGCAACCAATTCAGAAGCAATCCCTTTGTTTAACTTGTATACACCTACTTTGCTGTGCTATCCTATAAAAACACTCCTGTTTCAGAGCTTGGGGCTCCTGGCTCGGATCCATTGTAGTGGAGACCCCGGGAGCCCACGCTAGAGCCTGCAATAAAGCGGCTCTTTTGCTTTTGCATCAGACTCGGCTCCCTGGTGGTCTTTGAGGGGATTTCGAGATCTGGGCACAACAGTATCCACCCTGCATTCAAAGTCATATCTGGAAATCCTAACCCCCAATGTGATAGTATTTGAAGGTGGAGCCTTTGGAAGGTGATTATGTCATGAGGGTGGAGCCCTCATGAGTGAGATTAGTGCCCTTATAAGAAGAGACAGAAGAGTTTGATTCTCTCTCTTTCTCTGCCATGTGAGGAAGCAAGGAAAAGATAGAGCCCTCACCAGACACAGGATCTGCCAGCACCTTCATCTTGGACTTAGTCTCCAGAAATGTGGGAAACAAACGCTTGTCTTTTAAGCAAACTATTCTGTAGCAATTTGTTATAGCAACCCTACCTGACTAAAAAATAAAAGCACAATGCTAGCATGAAATATTGCCATCACTGCCTACTGTTAGCAGTTAATAATTCCTTCACAGGAGAGTCTGTAGATAACAAAGTGAGAAAAGATGTTTTTAAAGTAGAAAAACCATTCAAGTTTAACTAGGTAATTAATTAATTCACAAGTGGATCCATATTGGGAGCGATTACTAAACAATGACTAATGATAAAGAGCAAACCCTAAGGTAAGTGATGATCAGGGAGATGAAACAGTTTTAGCTTAGAGTCCTATTACAATTCTATTTTGATATAAATAAGCTGACACCAGAAGCAAACGATTAACCCCAAAGCCGCTGGCTGTTCATTAGCTAAGGAATAATTTTACATTTCATTATTATTCATGTTGGCTAAATTTCCATTAAAACCAATTTAGTAAACTGGCCCTCTGATGGGGTTGAAATTAATAGGAGGAAGGAGAGGCAGGGAGGGGACCAGAGGCCATCATTTAAGCATCTAGGGATGAGAAACTCAGGGGGGCAGATTGCCACTTTAATTAAAGATAATGTCTCAATTCACTTTCAAAATTAGTCTCCAGAAAATGCCTGGGAAATTTTCCCCGGCCAGGGTGTCTGGCACATTCACCAAGTGGGCACTTTCTGTTGCCAGGATTTCTGATTGAGTGGAGGAATGGCCGGGCATCTTCCAGGCCAACTTCCCCGTATCCCCAGCTCTCTGCTGGGCAGTCTCCAGTGGGGAAGGGAGGGTTTTGGAGCTCCTAAAATAGTCATCCCAGAGTCTGCGCATGGAATCCCCTGGTTCATTCTTTGAGCTAATAGACAGGCTTAATGACTTTTTTTTTTTTCAATGAGTATTTGATCATTTTGTTCACAAAATATAAGCAAGATTTACATCCTTTTCTGGTGAAACTGTTCTCTTCAAATAATTTTATGGGGAGAGCCTTAAGATGTATCGTTATAAAACAAGTTACAAAGAAAACATTTTACAATTTACAAATATAAATCAGTACTTTATACAAGAATTCTCTACAAAGTTCAGTGAACAATGTAAAAAATAATCTGTTTCAACCTAAAATAAGGCATGCCCAGTTTATTGTCATTTTGTAGAATTGTTTTTGCTTTGTGGGAGACTTTTCCTTTCGCCGATGCTGATTTTTCCTTGATGCTCTGGAATGTTCGGTGTATCTGCTAGATTTTCCCCAGTGCCTCTCTGCACCATTCTGATACGTGTCTTCATCACTTCTGGAGTCTGCATGCTTTCTGTTTCCCTTGACTTTGATCTATCTCTTCTTCTAAAATTTTCACCGTCCTTATTTCAATGTCTGTGCTTCTCATTTTCAGAAGAAGAATTTCTTCTCTTTCCTCTTTTCTTTTTGTGATCACCACGTTTGTTCTCCAAATCTCTGTGCATTTCTTGATCTCCGTCATTCACAGCTCCACTGTCACTATTTTGTTCAGGGGGAACTCTTCTGCCACGTGCACTTTGTTATGGAATCTCTCCCATTTGAATCTCTTGAATTTCCATCCCTCTGTTTTTCCGCCCATCTGTCTCTCTCAGTCCTTGTTTCCTGGTGTCTGTGTTGTCATCTTCTTTCTTCAAGTTTTCTGTCATTTGTTTGTTGATGAATTTATCTGCTTCTTTACTTCTGGTCTTCCTTTGTCTCTGCTTCCTTATATCTTTAGCTGAGGCAGAGCAGGGACTGCTGGTCGATGAAGAATTGTTCTCTTCCCTGGGGGACTCTGAGCTTCTAGGACTGCTGGTCAGAATCAGAGCCGGAGGAGTCAGACTCTGAAGAGGAGGACGCTTTTCCCAATTCTACAGGATATCTGCATGTTGTGGAGCCTGGCTGCTTTCTAGCAATGAAATCCTTCCAGCTGATGCTTGAGTCCTCACAGCTCCTTTTCTCCAGGCTTAATGACTGTTATTTAACTTACAAATGTGACCGTAATACCAATGCCTGATTAGCCCGCATTTAAGGAGCACTTACTTTGGCCAAGCCCTCAGCTAAGAACTGTTGCGAATTAACTCAATCTATTTTCCTAATCTTCCCAGCAAGTTGGATTTTTTTTTTTTTTTTTTTTAAGTGCCTAAATCGACAGAGTATAAGGTACTTGGCAAGTTGTGCTGAGAAGTTTGTACCTGACTCTTGGAGACAGAGAGCCCAGGATGTAGTGCCCAGTCCCTTCTGGGGGGAATTTAAACAACATTTAGCAGTTTTGAACAGAAGTGAAAACAACGTTTAGCAGTTACATGCTTACTTTATTGTTTATTACTAATGACTTTACTTTATTGTTTATTAGTAATGAATTTTTATTACTAATGTATTTACAATTGGGTAAAAAAGATAGTTATATTTTAAAAAGGGACTATTTTAACTCTGTCATATTATCTTATTTCTAAGTATTTTGTATTTTAACTCTTTTAATCATTGTAGTAACCCTGCAAGGCCAGTGTGACTGTCCACTTTGCATTCAAATGGGGAAACTGAGGCAAGCAAGTTAGCTGAGGCATGATTAACCTGTGGTGGGTCTCACAGATAGCAGAGTAGAGACTGATGTGGGGCTGGGCGTTTGTCTCCAGACTGTGCTTTTAACAATTAGG
This sequence comes from Loris lydekkerianus, assembly GCA_963574355.1. Taxonomy (NCBI): domain Eukaryota; kingdom Metazoa; phylum Chordata; class Mammalia; order Primates; family Lorisidae; genus Loris; species Loris lydekkerianus. The sequence goes on along the minus strand of CAUYPK010036704.1, from coordinate 124,921 downwards.
CTAAGTGGCGTAAGAGAATAGGAGGATGGAATAGGGCAAAACCCATGAAGGGGACTCTCCCAGCGGCACCTGCTGCAGGTGACGTAGCCCGTGAGGAGCTCGCCATGTGTTCTGCCAAGGGAGGCTGCTCAGAAGCCGGCTCGTGCCCATGTGAGGGGCACTGGCAGCAAAGTGGCACTTCATAGCCAACAGGGCAGGATTCCCAACACATTTCAAGGATCAGGTGTCCACTGGACCCAGCCCTCGGTGCCCAGCATCACTTGGAGGAGAGTGGAGCTTTTTCTTTTTCAGGCCTGGACACTCTGGAAGCCAGAGCCCCAGGCACTGCCTGCCCAGCTGCTGTGGGATATGGTGGATGTGTAGTTCTGAAGAGCCCCATGCGGACAGTATTATGTAAACACAGGAGAAAGAACCATGCCTCTTCCCCTGGCCTGCAGGAGCTGGACAGAAGTCAGCCCTTCTCCTCCCAACTGTGAGTGCTCTGCCTCCACCAGAAACCCTGCAGCAGGTGAGTTCCTTAGTTGGGCCACCCTTACCAAGGCTTCCTACTCCCAACCCAGCCCACCCGCTTTCTCCTAAGCCCCACTGAAGCCGAGAACGTGTCCTGTACACTCCCCGATCCTGTGTGATCTCTGTAAGCGTGTGAGGCCTCATCCAGAATTGCAGACTGGCCACCAGCCTAGACTCAGCCACCCAAAGGACATGGGTTCACGTTCCCGATTTTTTGCCTCGTAATTAAATGGCCGCAGACAAGCCTGAGCCCATTCTCTTTATCTCAAAGGGAAGGAAGGGCTGCAGACCCCTGGTAGAGGTTAGTTAGGTCACGTACCCAGCGCTGGGCACAGACCAAAAACTAGACATGTAACAACCATGACTCCTAATAAGACAATTTGCAAATTTGATAGGCCAAGATCTGGAGTTTGGAAACCACAAGTGTAATTTCCAAGGCCACCTCTCCTGCCTGGGTCTTGTTCTGCACTCAGTAGCTACCACAGCCCCACAACCTTCCAGACCTGGTGCCGTCTTCCTTTAATAAACTAGCTTTTCCTCTCTGGCCTCCACAAGTCCTCACTTCTTTACCTCATGGGAGGCCATGAGGAGCAAGTCTTTGCCAGGAAAGGGGGGAGATGTCCTCAGAAAGCTATCTAAAACGCTGCCATTTACCGCTCAGAAAGAAGGCCACGGGCGTTCTCTCAGTGACACAGGCACAAAAGCTCTTGTTGTGGACACAAATCAGAAAAGTTGAACCCCTCGCCTGGTGTAATTCACTTCATTTATTGACCTGAGTGCTCTCCCCCCAGCAACCCCTGATTTCTTTGCGTTTGTGAGCGGTTCAGAGACCCTTGGCATTCAGCATGATTTGTAATGTAAATTATATAATTGTACTTTCACATATTTTAACATCAAATGAAATGATTGACTACAGAATCGAGCTGTCTACAGGTGGGGGGCAATTACCATCTGAATAATCACAGTGCCACACAAGAATAGCATAGCTGCTGAGCGTGACATATTTTTATCTCTATGCATTTCAATGAAGTCGGGCTGGTACATAAAAGGTTATCACCTAGGAAACATATTTTCCTAAGCACAAGTTAAACATGCAAGTGAGATCAGCAAAGATATTCAATTTAGCCAGTCAACCCTAACCTATTAATATTTTAACAAAATCCAGTGAGGATAATTTTTTTTCTTTGATCCCATTTTATGTGAGCAGTCGGGAAAGGGAAGAAAAATTAAAAACAAAATAGTCAAGCATACAGAATGAGGTTATGTATTAAGTGGGCTATTTAATGTTTCTGGCATTTCATAGCCCAGGGGAAAGTGTGGATGGATTTAACAATCAAGAAGTGTGTTCCCTTGGCCACAAAGTTCGAGAAACATAAAATAATCTATACTTCCAACCTGACAAATCGGACCTGACACTCAGCTTCATCTCACCGGGACTCCCGAGATCAGCATTAATCATATGTTACAGGGAGTAAAAAGAAAAGTAAATCACGCCACGTTGAAAAATGAGATGGAAGGTCTTGGGGCAAGGATTTTAATCAATAATATGTGAGATGATAACCAGAAGCTATTGTTTTAATCTTCCAATATGAAAAGAAATGAATGAAAAACACACAGCTACCAGGAGCCGAGGACGCTTCCATGATGCCTCGGAAGAACCAAAACCAGTTTGGCAGCTCAACTTTCTTTTTTGATTCGTGGCAACAAATAAGCAAATCATTTCTTTTCAAAGGGGCAGAGCCAAGTTTATCTATCTTTCAAGTGTCCTACCTCCAGAAGCATGGTTGTCTAGATTTTTTTGCATAGGTTTATATGTGTTTTCCATGTCCAGCATCTATTCATGTATCTTCTCCTTAAGGGCACCCCCTTTTTCCTAGAAACCCTCCACTCTTCCGTCCATCTGTTCTCGTGATTTGGGTTGGGGCAGCTTCACCAATGGTTCCAGGGGGAAAGTGACACAATGGTGATTCATTCAGGGATGGGCATGTGATTTAACAGAGCCCAGGAAACACAACCATGGGAGGTTTTGGTAAATACGTAATGAAAAAGGCTCTCATGGGTAGAACTATATCCCCCCCAATTTGTATGTTGACATTCTAACCCCCAATACCTCAGAATGTGACCTCGGTTGGGAATAGGTTCATTGCTGCTGTGATTTGTTAAAATGAAGTCGTATATTTGAGTAGGGTGGGCCTCTGATCCACTATGACCGCTATCCTTATTAAAAGGGGAAATTTAGACACAGCCAGACATGCCCAGGATACCAAGTGAAGATGAAGGCAGAGACTGGAGTGGTACTTCTACAAGCCAAGGATTTCCAGAAAAAAAATGAAACAGATTCTTCCTCACAGACCTCAGAAGCAAACAACCCTGCCAACACCTTGATCTCAAATTTTTAGTCTCCAAAACTATGAAACCATCAATTTCTGTTGACTAGGCCACCTAGTACGTGGTTCTCTGTTAGAATAATCCTAGCAAACGAATACAGAGGTCCACTCTCTTTCCTTACCATGTGATCAGAACTTTGATGATTTAAGCTTGACATGGCCGGCATTTACCTTGCCTGGGACTGGAGCAAACACATGAAAAAGTTGGACAAACACCTGTGCCCCTGGATCCAGCCCTACCTGAAGTCCCACCTCTGACTTCACAGTTATATTAGAATTGAATTTTCTTCACTTACCATCAAAGGAACCCTAAATAATTTATTCTGCAAATAGTCAATGTGATCCTAGGATGACTTAATAAACAGAAACTGTTTAGAACAGTGGTTCTCAACCTTCCTAATGCTGTGACCCTTTAATACAGTTCCTCATGTTGTGGTGACCCCAAACCATAAAATCATTTTAATTGCTACTTCATAACTGTAATTTTGCCACTGTTATGAATCATAATGTAAATGTCTGATATGCAGGATGGTCTTAGGTGACCCTGTGAAAGGGTCGTTTGACTCCCAAAGGGGTCACAACCCACAGGTTGAGAACCACTGGTTTAGAACAAAGGACATGACTTTGTTAAGCCACAAGAAGTTTGCCTTCAGTTGAGGCAATGTACTTTTTTTTTTTTTTTTTTAAGAGACAGAGTCTCACTTTGTTGCCCTCAGTAGAGTACCGTGGCATTACAGCTCACAGCAACCTCCAGCTCTTGGGCATAAGCGATTCTCTTGCCTCAGCCTCCCAAGTAACTGGGACTACAGGCACCCTCCACAATGCCAGGCTATTTTTTTGTTGTTGCAGTTTGGCCAGGACCGGGTTCGAACCTGCCACCTTGGTATGTGGGGCTGGCACCCTACTCACTGAGCCATAGGCACTGCCCCGAGGCAATGTATTTTTAAAAAGGATATGGACAGATCTGAGCAGAGTGAGTAGGCAGTGAGAGAAATGGACATTGAATGAGAGATGCTTGCCCAGAAGAAGAAAAAAGGTATATAGAAAACATGATAGATGGCCTCAAATGCCTATGGGAATGGCAATTCAAGGAAGGATTGTGGTTTATTTGTGTGACCCCTGGGATGGCATGAGGAAGCCACAGGAAGACAGGCGTAAAACACAGTGATTATCTAGTGCCCTCAGCAATTGCAAGAAGGAATGAGCTGCCCCTGAAGTAACCAGTGCCCTGTTTTAGGAGAGTCTCCTAAGGCAGAGAGGATTCTGTACTTGACGGGTATCCACTGAATGGGCAGATTGAATAGACAACTTAAAGGCCCCTTCCAGCCTGGACGGTTAGCTCTATAACTATAACTCTTTTAGTAAAACCCAAATGAACTCTGACATGTCTTTTTGAATATTTTGACCTCAGCTTCCTGATTAGTAAAATAAGGGAGTTGAACTTGATGATCCCTAACCATTCCTGTGGCTGGAACATACCATGACTCCAACTCAGTTCTTTCCAGCTCAACTTCCTTCCAGCTCCCTGGGAAGTGTTCAGCTCCTGTGAAACCCACAATGTCATACCACCAATCTTTGAATTAAGGAAGGGTTCGTGCTGCAGATTGGGACTCAATGGCAAGAGTCCTACAAAGCAGGGATCAACTTTCATATGTTTTTCCTTTTGCCTTTATATTTTTTCTCTTTGTTTTAATTAAATTACCCACTCTACAGACGAGATTGAAGGATGATATTAAACCTATGTAATAGTCAATGTGATTACAGACATACATATTTTAGAGTATGTATTTTAGACACACATAATATTTGAAATCAAGTGGCCAATTAAGGCAGAAATTGGATGGAAGCTTAACATTATATCAAAAACCCACCCTGCCTTCTCTTTCCTTGGGTGAAACTGGGAACCTAGGACATTGAACGTATGTCATAGATCCAGGTGACCATCCTCATTTTTACTGAGGAACTCTGTGTTAATCCACTGTGTAGCAGCTTGGCCTATTTCCAGACACCCTTCTGCCAACTCAGCGCAGCCTTTAGGTCTGATGGTACTGCAAAGCCTGGGCAACATAAGAGAAAACATCTAGTGTTGCCCAGCATGGATGTGGGTTGGGCCAACAGAGGAAAGAAACTTCTGTTTATAATAAGGCCAGAAATCACAAGTGGATTATGGGAGAGTTTCCATCCAGCTGTGCCGGGAAGGCAGCCCTGAGATTGTGCTCAACAAACAAGGTCCCAGACTTTTCAAAGAGACTGCACAGGGCTTTCCACAATTTTAGCATCCGCTTGTTGCCTTGGTCTAATTAAGTTCTTTCCTGATGCTAAATTATTTTTCAAGTCAATCATCTTCTTTACAACTAATCCCTGACACCAACTGGAAAACAGTCTGCTAAGAATATCCACAAGTTGACCTTCAGCAAACCCATTTCTCAGACTGCAAAATTTCTTGGAGACCAGAGAAATTACAATGTTTGCTCTCCAGAAAGATTTGCTCTCCATGAAAATTAACCTTTTGATCTCAAATCATAAGGGTCTTTCACCAAGAAGCGACTGGGAAACAAACTCCTTAAGGTTCCCTAGGCCTACTTAGATTTGCAAAACTCATGCACACCTCAAGATCACTAGAGTCTCCCCAAACCCTGGTGAGGGAAATAGTGCTGGAATTATTACTTCTACTTTCCAGGTAGGAAAACTGTGCTTCCAGGATAGTAAGTGTCCTGCTCCAGGCCACAGAGATGGCAATGAGGAGTCAGGGCTGGAACCAGAATTTCCCTGATTTCATTTCCTCTAGAGGTCGGCATCCTCTAAACACCATTAAGATCAATAGGTGGAGCTGACTCTTGGACTACACAGGTTTGAATTGTGGGGATCCATTTATATACAATTTTTCTGTCACCTCTTCCACTTCCACCACCAAAGACACCTGACTTTGAGACAGCAAGACCAACCCCTCCTCCTCCTCTTCCTCCTCCTCTTGTTCAATTTGAAGATGATGAGGACAAGGACCTCAGTGATAATCCACTATGACTTAATGAATAGTAAAAGTGCTTTCTCTTCCTTATGATTTTCTTAACATTTTCTTTTTCTGGCTTACTTTAGTGTAAGAATACAGTATATAATACATATAACATATAATGTGTTAATTGACTATGTTATTGGTAAAGCTTCTGGTCAACAGTAGGTTATTAGTAAAATTTGGGGGGATTAAAGGATTTATTCATATTTTTTACTACACGGGTGTTGGTGCCCTAATCCCTGCATTGTTCAAGGGTCAACTGTATTTTAAAGACAAGCATTTCCTGATTTGTAGACACCTGTTTGCCAATACCTTTAAGCAGTAGTTCTCAAAGTATGGTCCCTGGGCTGGCTGCACCATATCACCTGGAAACTTGCACGAAAAGGAAAATTCTTGGGCTCTTTTCTAGAACTTCCGAATCAAAATCAGGAGGTAGCGCCAGAAACCTGTGTTTTAAAGCCTGCTGGTGATTCTGATGCCTGCTCAAACCTCAGAATTATTATCTTAGTAGGCAGTCATACTTTCTGAGTTTGCTTGAAGGCCTGGGCGCTGAAAATACCAACTTATCACCCCTGAATTTCATTTAGTGAAGGCCTGAGTCCAAAGCCCTGAAATGCTTGTGATGACTCAAAGCCATCTCGCTTGGCTCTGAGAACACAAGAATAAAGACTCACTCCTCACACTTATGTATGGGCTGGCCCCACACTCTGTGCCGATCACTCACCATTGACACAGAATCGAGACCAGCTCAGCTTTGTGGTTGATTATATTCTGGAACGGGGTGACTAGTGACTCCAATCCTGTAATCTTTGGAAAACAAAGAACCAAAGTCTCCTGGTTGTCTGGGGTGAGCAGAGGAGGCCACGGGGTTCTGGTTTCATCTGTATTATGCCAAGCGGACTATGAATGTGGCTGTATGTTCCTTCTACTGTCCACACTTGCTCCCGCTCGGATTTAGCATTCTGCTCCGGGTCATATTAATATGCAAAGAAAACAAACATCACCAGAAAGATGGAAAGTACAGAGTCAGTGATTATTAAAGTTGGGAGAGCAAAAAGGGGTTACTTTCCCCACCCTCAAATGAATTCCAAGTCCCACCCAAAAGCAGGCAGTGGCTGCCATAGAGAGAATTCAGCCACTGAAGCTTCCTAGGTTCCCTGAAGATCAAAGGTTCAGCATCAAACTCTATCTGCAGGGCGGCGCCTGTGGCTCACCGGAGTAGGGCGCCGGCCCCATAGGCCGGAGGTGGCAGGTTCAAACTCAGCCCCAGCCAGAAACTACAGAAAAAAGAAAAATCTACCTGCAAGGACTGCTGCTCCTGATGATGCTGAAAAAGGAGACAAACCAAAGGAAGAAAAATCACAGTGTCTTCCAAGGGCTGGGCAGGTTTGGACAAAGTCAAAAATTACTCAAAATCAAAATAAACCAGCATCTTTGCAAATGGGTGGTTCTCAGACTGAGCTTGGCCTACAGGGGAATTTTGTTTAATCCACCTTTGGCCCCTCGTTGAACAGTTTCATTTTTAAAGGTGAATTTCGTGCCACTAAACACAAATCAGAAAATTTCATACAAAAATACTGGGTTGCCCCTGCCTCAAAAAAAAAAATGTCAGGAAATCTGGCCATGATGGGTCCACTTCCCCATGGGGAAGCCATTCTCCATCGCCTTCCCAGCCAGTTGACCTCATTCGGTACCCACCTAAGTCCAGCAAGGATGTGTTTTCAAGCCCTAATTTAAGCAAACCCTAAGTCTAACATTCATGTATATACATATTTGTTTTAGAGACAGGGTCTAGCCATCACCCAGCTGGACTGCAGTGGCACAGTCCCAGCTCACTGTACTCTCCATCTCCTGGGCACAAGGGAATCCACCCACCTCAGCTTCCCAAGTAGCTGGGATTCTAGGTGTGTATTACCACACCCCGCTCAAATCCTACATTTGTACCATTTCGTATCTAAAACTCAAATGGGTTTTAGTTCTAGGCTGACATAGAATCGTCTCCTGGGCAGTTGCTTGGCAGTGAGACATTGATATGTGATGGGAATCTTTAGCAGACCAGTCCTTGTACAAGTCTAAAACGGATGACCCAGTTAGCGTTCACCTTCTTTGCCAAGCAAAGCAAATGAAACATGTAATGATCTACAAAATTATAGTTATTACGAAAAACTCACTAAATTACTTAAAATTTTTTTATATTAATTCATGTGTTTATTGTCTTCCCTCTCTATGTGACTAGAAGCCCCGTGGGGCAGGGACTTGGTTCTGGTCACTATTGTATGTCCAGTACCTAAAATAATACCAGTAGGCACTGACCAAATATTTGTTGAGTGAATAAACAGTCGTATTTATTGAACCATAAGAAAACACATGATCCTAAGCATGTTAGGATCTCAGAGTATCCCTGTGTGAGACCATGTAGCCAATCGGAAGCTGAGACTAAGGGCAATTAGCCAATGTGGTCAGTGTTGCCCAGCTGGTCAGTGGTGCAGAGAGCGGAAAGTACAGCCCTGGTCTATCTTTCTCCTTCCCTCAGCTCTTCCTGTGGCTACATTTCTTGGGCTGCAATTAATAAATGAAAAGCCCAGAAACCAGTCTGGGTCTTTGAATCTCTTTCTGGTGCAAAGTTGGTACTCACCAAGAGCCGGCTGAATTTGCTATTAAAACTATTCTTTCTCTGAGAATAAAAGTAGAAAGGCTGTTAAAGAGTCCCTGTAACCTAATGAAAAAGCAAGCAGTTATAAAAGTTAAAGACCCTCTCAGGGTTGAGTAAGTCACTCAGCTTTTATAGGTTCCTGTTTTCCCATCTATAAAAATTGGGAAAAATTTTTTTTTCCCTGTGTCCTTTTCTCAAGGACATTTGAAGAGCAATATGCACTCAAGGAAAATTTAAAACATAAATATTTATAATAACAAAACGTATTTTACAAGTTTCAAACCTTGTTTCTGATTCATTACCTTGTGGTTCCCATTTAAAAAAAAAAAAAAAAGCTTAGCAGAACAAAGATAGTTAGCGCTAAGGAAATGGGAAAGGGAGGCCAGGAAGAATTGTATCATATGCCAAAGATCACAGAGTTTACAAAGAGTAGAACTGGATAGAACCAACCCATTTCTTCTAGGCCAAGGGGAATGGTGTAACAAGAACTTAGGGGAAAGTGGGGTGTTGTGCAGGTTGTTCTGGATCGTGATGGGGGAGCTGGGTGGTCCAGAGAGTCACACAGTCACACTCAGGACAGACAGGGTGCCCCCAGGAAGGAGAGAGGGCAGGCTTTTCAGAGCCTGCAAAAAGCCATGAGCAAACAGAGAGACAAGGGGAGAGGGTCCCAGGTAAAGCGCAAGGAATATGTCAAGGAATATTCCAGAAAATGGTTGAGAGCCTTGTCTGTACTGGAGTCAAAATGGTGGTGGAGGTAAGAAGGGAAAGAAGAGGCGAGACTTTGAGGTTTTCTTAGTGAAAAGAATTTGGGCATTGCAGGTAGAGAGTCCCAGGTTCCAATCCCGAAGCAGGTCTTTCTGATTCCAGATCTGTATTTCATCACTGTTTTGGTTGATTTGAGGCTGAAAAGAGGTAATGTCTGAAATCTCCCAGCTCAGAACCTGCACATAGAGCCTGGGCCTCCCCCAACAGCAGATCCTGCCCTGACCCTCCTGAGGATGGGCTGGGCAGGGTTAGGAGACACGCAGGCATGAGGCAGAGGTGGTGAGGCGGAAGGAGAGCCATTTCCCCCGCAAGGTTTTGCTGAACTACAGACGCATCTCAAACCGCACATGCAGGGGGGTCAGGACGCAGTGTTGATTTGCCTTTTAGTGTTTTATATGAAGAGCTCTCTCTTCAGGCTAGTAATTGGGGAAAGCTTGCGATGGTCTCCCACATAGAGCTGCTCCATCCTCGAAGCACCTTTCAAGTGTGTCTCTGAGGCTTCTCTGCCCAGATTGTTTAGGGGAGTCTTGTGCGAATAGATAATCACCTTCTTGTGACTCACTGACCGGCCTTAGCATTCTAGGCGGTGGCTCATGGCTTCTGCCAACCTGGCAAAGAAAGCTCCCTCTGTAATCAGTCTCCTTACGTGGAAAGCTGGATTTATTGCTGTTATTATTTTCTGAGATCTATAGTCTAAGAAAAAGATTTATTCAAGGGGAAACAGGTAGCTACTAACCATTAGACAGAAGGAAATAATTGCTTTTTAATGCATTATTTATCACCTGTTCAATTCTAACATCACTCTTGTGCAGTTCATAACTTCAACAAGGGTCTTGTTTACTCACTGTTGTATCAGTGTAGACAACAAAAGTATATTTGGTACTAATGGCAGACACAGAGATTATTTAAGAAATTTTTGTTCTGCCATAGACGTTTTCCTTTCTATTCTGTTTTGAACATTTTTATTTTTCTATGTCAAGTTGGTCACAGTTCGCACTGATTTCCATTCTAGTATGTTCTAGGATGTGCATTTGAACATAGGTCTGCATGGCCGTCTATAAAGAGGAGGTTACTTGCTTAGAAGTATAGGGGTCTAGATGTGGGTGACATTGGTTTACTGAACTTCACTGTTAGGACTGAAAACGCTCAAAGACTCAACAAGGCCAGACTGAGTGCCCCAGCTTTGTGTTCTGTGTCAATGTGTAACCATGTTCTGCCAAGTTCAAAGTACCCGAGGCTGGCCTTGGGCCAAGCATCGCATGTTTACCAAAGACCAGGACTTTTCCCACAGCCATCACTATGCCCCACTGGCCATGGACACCATTCGCAGAGTCACATATACTGAACCTGTACTGACCTCAGAAAGACTTTTTGTGCACGTGCAAACATAGATATGCCCTATCTTCATGTTTCCTTGGCACAGGGTCCTTAAAGCTAAAAAGAAAGCTTTGTATTTCCTAACATGAAAGTCATAAATGGGATTCCAGGAACAAATGCTGACCCAGATGATTTTTCAACCCACAGTAGTTTTCTTTATTATTGTTGTTTATGAAAGTTTTAATGCATCTCTAACACTTAAGCATCTAAAGAGTTCATATAAAAATATGAATTTCTGCTCTTCTGGAGAAGTCAGATCAGGTCACACTGGTCCCTTGCCACAGTGAAGTGGGTAAACGACAGCTGTCCCTTTGAGGGGACTGGAGCCCTCCGGTTCACCGAAGTCTCTGTGCCATTTCAGTACATTTGAATCACTTATTTTATCTGTCTGGCTCCATAGGCATTTTGGACATTTAAAAAAATCCATTTAATTTTTGACGATGTAACTCACGCGTGCGGAAAGAACTTCAAATAGTACAAAGGGAACAGACAGAAAAGGAAGCTGGCCCTTCCACCTGACCTGCTGTCTCCCAGGACAACCAGTGTTACCAGCTTCTCCTGGTTCCCTCTAGAGATGCACCAGGTATATGTAGGCAGATTACATCACCACCTTTTTAAGAAACATGATTGCACCCAATATTTTGCCATTTTACATAAGATACTTTAGACATCACACTTTATAGTATGTGGAAAGCTGTCTCATTCTCTCCAAAGGTTGTGTAGTATTTCTTTATGAGCATACATCATAATTTATATAACCCGTTCCCTATTAATGGACATTTAGGCTGTGTCCAATCCTTAGCGGTCACAGACAGTGTTTATATGGATTCCTCCTGCGTATTTATCTGTACTAAAGTGTGAATGAATCTGGAAGAAAAATTTTTACAGATGGAACTGCTGGATCAAAGAGAAGGTGCCTTTTACATTGTGATATTGTCAAATGACCCCATGCGTGCTTGTGCGAACGGTCCTGTTAACAAAGAATAAGAATTCTCCCGGGATCTAGGGCCCCAATATCATCCAATTCATTTGACAGGTGAGGAAACTGAGGTCTACAGAGGGGAAGTGATGTGGGCTTGTAAATAGCACAGCAGGGACTTGAATGGATACAGGACTCCAGACACTGTCACCTCCTGTCTACTGTGCCCCAGCTGTTCTGCTGTCCGGCCTTCCTTGGTAGAAAACTAAACTGAGGGACCCTGGGAGTAGCTTTGGGGTTCAGCAACTGGACGGAGGCCAGCTCTGGGGGAACAGATGTTCTGTTAACAAACACTTCCATCACGACTGGCACATGCTGTCACCTTGGTGGCCTGGCTCAGCAGCGAAGGCCAAAGATTAAATGGACCATGGAAGCTGAATTACCAACCCAGCCCTTGGTGGTTTTTAAATTATAGATTTCTAAACAAAGCTAAATATAGAGCAATTAAGAAATGGCTCCACGTTCTACCCCAAAGAACAAAACAGCTGAACTGGAGCTAAAGGCAGCACATGCATATGCATGTGAAATAGGAGACCAACAGAAGAAGCTGGTTAGAGTCAAATCCAAACCCTCTCCCTGCAGCCCTGCACATTCCGGCCTCAGGGCCTTTGTACATGCTGTTCCCGCCACCTGACACCACCCCCTCCCCATTCCATTCTTCCCTTAGCTAACCCTTTCTCTGTCTTTAGAATAGAGACTTAATTTTTTTCTCATTCTTCCACTTCCTATTGCAATGTCACTTTATCCTCTCTTACAGCTTTATGGCAACTGGTCATGTTTTCATTTATTTACTTTTTGGGGGTCTGATTCCCCCACTAGCACCCTAAGTATTTCCTCATCTGCACCTTATGATGGTATTCCCACTGTGCCTATTGCTGTGAGGGCAAGTGAGACAGTGAGAGCCAACCCGCCCTCAGAGATTTCCCCTTGGAACTCCATAGTATTTCTAATCTGTGGCAGAAAATTTAAGTCTTTATTATACACTATGGCAGTTCTGCAAGTATGCCACATATCACAGCAAGTAAAAAAGACAAGAAAGATACAATTAAAAAATATATGTTTTATCTTTCTCTGTGTCCCACCTAATATTGTCTTTTTTACTTGCTGTGATCTATGTGGTTTACTACCCGCAACTACCACCCTTGTATAAAGCACTAATTTCTGGAATTTCTGCATCATCCTGTCCCCTCACTGGCCTCCAGGCCTGCCTACTCTTGCTTCGTGCAGTCTGTTCTACACTTAGGAGCCAAAGGGGCCTTGTGTATTAAATCTGGCCATGTCGCTCTCCTGCTCAGAACTCTTCCATGACTCCCAGCTTCCTCAGAGGAAAACCCCAGATCTTTTTGCAATGATCTATAAGACCCTGGGCAATCAGCCTTACTCCACCCTCACTTCTTGGCCCTTATCTAGGGCCTTTCCCTATGCTGCCTTACCCCTAAGCAGGTGGATATTCTCAAATGTGTCAGACACGTCCTTTCCCCAGTGATGTTGTGCGGTCTGTCCCTCTGCCTGGAACCCTTTTCTCCCAGTCACCTATGCAGCTTATATGCTAATCTTTTTCAAGTCTTCACTCACTCACCAACTTCTCAGAGTAGCCTTCCCCAACCACCTTAGTTAAAATTGCTACCCACCCCCACCCCTTCCATCCCTTTTCTCTGTTCCATCTTTCTCCAAAGCACTTACTACTTTTCAGCATTGCACATACCTCCCTTCCTTCCCTCCTGCATATTCTGTCTCTCCTCCCAGACTGTAAGCCCCAGACAGGCAGGTGTTTTGTTTTCTTCACGGCTGTATTCCTCGTGTTCAGAACTGTGCCTTCGTAGGAGCTCAGAATTACTGACAAAGGAAAAAATGAATTTGGATTCTTTAGATTGTATATCTCAGGATATATAGACACATATGGAAAGAGGTTTATTGTGAGGGATTAGGTCACATGAGTGTAGAGGCTGAACGCCTGCGGCCATAGCTCCACTCTCAGACCCTAAGGCTTGAGACCCAGGTTAGCCAGTGGTGTAAGTCTCAGTTCAAGGCTGAAGGCCTAAAAAAAGGGAGTGCTGATGTGCAAAGGCAGGGAAAAAAAATGGATATTTCAGCTCAAGCAGAAAGCAAATTCACACTTCCTCTAGCTTTTGGTTCTCTTAGGGGCCTCAACAGTTTGGGTGATGCCCACTCACATGGATGATCTTTACTCAGCCTACCCATTCAAACCCAAATCTCGTCAGGAAACAGCCTCATAGATGCACCCAGAAGTAATGTTTACTAGCTATCTGGGCATCCTTTAGCACAGTCAAGTTGACACATAAAATTAACCATCACAAAGAGGGAGCAAACAGAAACTGACTCTAGAGAAAGCAAACAGAGGCTATTAGTTATCTGGAAGGTTGTTGGACCTTAGGGCCTCAGCCAGAGCCAGGAAGAGTGAACCTGGGACCCAGGGGAACTCAGGACTGGTCTGCAAAACCACAGCAGAGCTTCCTGCTGTCACCGATGGGACAGTTGCACACCACTGCTACTCTCGACAAACCACCTGCGTATGTCCTGCAGTCATATGCTCCGGCTTCTTATCACTAAGAATCAGAACCCACTTCAAGTACAATGCTGGGAATGTTCCCATAACTCCTCTGCAGAAACTTGTCAGCACAGGGAAAGTCAGGCACAGACTCCTCCCACATCAGACTTGGGCTCCGCATTTACCAAGGCCTCCCCCTTCTAGATATGGAGGCCCCATTAGGATTAGCAACAGGCTTTAAAGTCTGCCAGTTCCGGGGTTCCTGCCTCTGCGCCCTGCCAATCAGGCTCAGGATTTGTCAGCAGCCCTGAAATATTCATGAACAACTGCTTCCGTGATTACAACAGCTGTACAAATAGAGATGGGTCTGCTGGGGAGGCAGGGAGGCAGGGGAGCGGGGTTTTTCATGCCATCTTCTCGCTTGTTCTAAATCCCATTAGACAAAGAAAGACTTTAGGAAATCTCAAGAAGCTCTGGCCAGACAGTGCCAGGCTTTAGGCAGGAAACTGCAGAAGCCCAAGAGCCAGGACATGAGCTACCTCTGGAGAGCCTGTTAGAGCACAGATCGCTGGTCCCCACTGCAGATAAGCTGATCCAGTAGGCCTGGGGTATGGCCTAGAAGTTTGCATTTTTAATAAATTCCCAGGTAATGCTTTGAGTCTGGGGACCATATTAGTCTACACATTTAGAGGGTGGGACACAATTATAAAAGGGACTCTACCTAACAAATGCAATCAATATAACCTGGTTCTTTGTACCCTCAATGAATCCCCAATGATAAAAAATAAATAAATAAAAATCCCCCCCAAATAAATATGTAGATAGTCAATGCTGTATGTGTCTAAAAAATGCCCAGTTGAGTCTTGTGTCCATCTAAGTCTCTTCTTTGAACCTCAAGATTTGTGCTAAACTCCTGGAGATATCCAGTTGTTCAGGGATGCAGTCAGTGGCCCCTGAGTCATCAGCTTGAGAATCATTTTGAGCAAGACCCACCTCACTGTCCCCAGATTTCAGGCACTCCTATAAGATCTGATTTTCCTACTTTTTAGCGGAGCATCTTGGCAAACAACTTAACCTCACTGTCCTTAGTTTCCTTATCTACAAAATGGAGATAATAATAGTAGCTACCCCACGGACAGCTGTAAGGATGTCATAAGATGGTGTGCATAAAGTTGTGGTTCATGGAAAGCAACTGTATCAGTCTTAGGGCAGGAAAACAGAATTTATCCCAGAGCGTTCCAATGAGGAGGCTGCAAAGGAGGAACCACTTATAGGGATGTGGCAGGGTTAAGGAGGATATTGAGGCCCCTCTAGACTAGGCATTGCAGGAAGCTGTTCTATCCCCTGGGGCTGGAGAGGAGAAGAGAGGAAATTGTGCTCCTGGAAGCCAGAGAGGGCTGGAGCTTGGAGGAGGACCACCCTGGCAGGGGGTGCAGTCATGAAAGGAAGGATTGCCAGAGGTGCTGCACCAGTGCAGGGCACAGCAGGGAAGAAATGCACTCGCTTCTGTCTCCTCCCACCTGGATCTCCTGCTGGGCCTCCTATCCACTGAAGCCATGGGCAAGGGAGGTAGAGACCAATCCACGAGAGTCGACCTCCCAGAACACAGAGCATGAGAGAAGGGCACGGAGAGGATGGGGTGGGCCAGAGGACAATGGAGAATCAAGAACCCAGGGCTTGATAAATATTTTCTGTTCTGTGTTCATGAACAAGCACCCAAACTTAACTGTAGCAATCCCAATTTGTGCCTCTCATCCCATTTAACTCTCAAAGGTATTACACGTCTAAAAGGACGCTTATGCAAACACTCTCAAATCCTATCCAGTTTAAAAGTGTGATTATTAAACATGTGGTCATTCTAGTTGTTGGCCATTATCAAAGTATATGAGACTCTGGCTCAGTGCCCATGCACACTGGTTATAGCACCAGCCACATACACCGATGGTGGCAGGTTCAAACCTGGGCCGGGCCACCTAAACAAAGATGACAACTGCAACAAAAAATAGCTGGGCATAGTGGCAGGTGCCTGTAGTCCCAGCTCCTAGGGAGGCTGAGGCAAGAGAATCGCTTGGGCCCGAGAGTTTGAGGTTGCTGTGAGCTGTGACTTCACAGCACTCTACTGAGTAAGACTACAAAGTAAGACTGTTTCACTTAAAAAAAAAACAACAAAAAAAACAGGGCGGCACCTGTGGCTCTGTGAGTAGGGCACCGGCCCCATATACCAAGGGTAATGGGTTCAAACCCAGCCCCAGCCAAACTGCAACAAAAAAGTAGCCGGTCATTGTGGTGGGTGCCTGTAATCCCAGATAATTAGGAGGCTGAGGCAAGAGAATCGCCTAAGCCCAAGAGCTAGAAGTTGCTGTGAGCTGTGAGGCCACAGCACTGTACTGAGGGTGACAAAGTGAGACTCTGTCTCTTAAAAAAAAAAAAAGAAAGAAAGAAACAAAGTATATGAGACTCTGATCTTCAATTGGAAGAAAGTTCCAAAGACATAATTTAGGTCCTTTGGGCACTATATGCTCAAATTAGTATTTGGTTCCCCAATGCAGGTGGAAGTTTTATAAGTGAACTCAGCTGGCAAACACACACATACATCACACGATATAGAAAGCGCACATTCGTGGTTTGTTGGCTTGCTGTATTTATATTACATTGTATATTAATAAATAAATCAGTTAGCTGGGCGAGAGCACAGAGGAAAGCTGGAAAGCTGTTTTCCTAGAAAAAGTCAGCATCTCTCTGAAATGCTCTGTAAAAGCATGTAACCCAGGAAACAGGGCAGCAGGCGCACCAGGCCTCTGGGTGAACAATCCTCCGAGAGGGCCGCCAGGAGCCAAGACAGAGTTAAGCCCCCCTCTCCAGAGAATCTACCACCCATCTCCTACCCACTAGCTTCATCTGTTTAGCAAACTCACCCTACATCTTACCTCCTCTTTGGGCCTGACATCTAGGAGGATCTTTGAAATTTATTTTCTCCTTTTAGCCTGCTGTATTTTTAATGTCTGAGTGAAAGAACAAAGGAAGGGGAACGCCAAACAAGATCGTTTCATTCCTCCACGAGCTGTTGTGAGCCCAGCTCCAGCTCAGCTACCATAAATGTTTTAAAATTTCATTTTTGCAAGGGAACAAGTGGTGTAGTCATCAATGCCAAAGTCAAGGCCTTGTTTCTGCCTTTCATTTGGGGACATAAAAGGTACCCCTGCATCAATCATTAACAACCTATTAACGCAAGCAGCCCAGAGGAGTTTTCCTGGTCTGCCCAACCACAAGGGGTGAAATTCTTGTCACCCAGCTAGCTGGGCCATCCCCAGCCAGCTCCATTCAGGCTGTTCAGCTCTGAAAAAAGCCTGCTGTTCCTCTTTCATCTCTCTCTGAGTAACCTATATCTAGTGGGCCTGCTTTTCTCCTCCTCCACTGCAAAATTATCCACTTGCCTCCTCAACATCTAGCATTAAGCTGCTCTCACAAACACTGACCATATTGATCGTGTCCAAGGGGCAGGCAGGGCTGTAAGATGTCCGCTCGGCATGTGGGCCAGAACCACGGCTATCTCATCCACGCATGTCAGAGCAGGGAGGGTCTGGAGGGGTCTCAGAGAAGCCCTTGTCTTCCTGCTGTTTCCGGGTCTTGCATTTAATTGGCTTTGATTTGAAGCAAAACCAATCAACAGGAAGATTTTTAGTTATTCAATCAGAATCTGTTTTGTTTTGCTTTTAAAAACCCATGTAGTTTGGATGACACATTCTGAAAGTTTGCAGATCTAGAAAACTGTATTCGCCTTTGTGATAAATCACACGTAACACGAAAGTTCTCACTTCAGCCATTGTTAAGTGTACAGACAATGGTATGAAGCACACGCAGTGCTGTACAGTCATCACCACCATCCATTTCTAGAACTCTGTCATCTTACCAAGCTGGAACTCTATGCCCATTTAACGGTAACTCACTATTTTCTCCTCCCCACACTCCCTGGCAACCATGCTGTCTCTATGGAATTAACTATTTTAGGCCCCCCATCTAAGTGGAGTCACCGTATTTCTCCTTTAGTGTCTGCTTTATCTCAGCATAGTGTCCTCAAGGTCCAGTCATGTTGGTGCACGACTCCTTTTTAAGGCTGAATAATATTCCATCCTTTCGATATATCACATTTTGTTCATCCGTTTGTCCTTTGAAAGATATTCAAGGTATTTCCATCTTTCGGCTATTACCAATAATGCTGCTGTGAACACTGTTGCACAGATACTCACTTGAGTCTCTGCTTTCAATTATTTAACACATATACCCAGAAGTGAAGTTGTGGGATCACACGGCAATTCTGTGTTTACATTTTTGAAGAACTGCCATGCTTTTAGCCACAGAGGCTGCACCATTTTACACTCCCACCAGCATTGCACAAGGGCTCCTATTTCTCCACATCCTTGCCAACACTTGCTCCATTACGTTTTTTTAATAACAGCCGTTCTAATGGATGTGAAATGGCATCTCAATGTGGTTTTGGTTTGTATTTTCCTAATGTCCTCAAGACTCGTTCATGTTGCAGCACATATTAGAATTTCCTTCCTTCTAAGGATGAATAACTTTCCATTCAATGCACACACCACACTTGGTTTATCCATCCTTCTGCTGGTGGATTCTTGGGTTGCTTCCACCTTTTGACGACTGCCGGCCCACCTGGGCTATTTGTTTAAAACAGAGCTTGTGAGCACTTGCTATGTGCCAGATGCCCTGCTAGGACAATGCAAAGACCTCAACAAACTGCTCCATGCTTTGCTCCTTAGACCTACGTTAATCACACAAACATGCAAATAACTATATAATTTTTTTTTGAGACAGTCTCAAGCTGTTGCCCTGGGTAGAGTGCTGTGGCATCACAGCTCACAGCAACCTCCAACTCTTGGGCTTAAGTGATTCTCTTGCCTCAGCCACCCAAGTAGCTGGGACTACAGGCACCTGCCACAACACCTGGCTATTTTTTTGTTGTAGTTGTCAATTTTTGTTTGGCAGGCCCGGGCTGAGTTTGAACCCATCAGCTCCGGTGTATGTGGCTGGTGCTCTAGCTGCTGAGCTACAGGCACCAAGCCTTAACTACATAATTATTCACTATGTTAAGTGTTAACTATGTTAAATGGGAAAAAGAACAGATTGCTGTAGAATGTGTTGAGAAAATAGAAGATGATCTCTAACAAGGTCCTGAAAAGCCTATTTGTCTTTCATTATTTACAGTTAATGTAAATGCTGAGACTCAGGAGACAATACCCTAAAATGCAGCCCTCAGAAGCAAAAGTTTTTCTCTGACTTCTCCCGTTCTTATACCTCTAGTCCTCTGAGGTTAGCTACAGAAGTTAGAATCCCACTTTCTCAAAGTGGGTTATAGAAATCAGAGCCCCTTTTCCTCCAAGCCAGCCATAAAAGCTAAAAATATGACTCTTACTTTCCTTCCACTTTTCAGTATAAAAACTGGCTGTAAAAAAATTATCTGACCTGCCTTGTCTGATTGCAGGTTATAAGACCCCCATTCTAGAGAGGGTCCTTCCCCACCCAAGAAGGAAGGAACGCGGCCCAGAGAGGCCAAGAAGAATTAGACAGCTGGGTCTCCCCGCTCAGTCTATTAGCATTAGCTGATGCCCTTCGTGCCCAGTCATATTTCTTCACGGCTGCCCATGCTTAGTTGAATCTAAGCATAGAAGTTGACAAATGGACAATTTCCCCCTGCATCTTTGGGTCTATATTTTGAAAGCTACTGTGTCATATAAAATTGTGTTCATGTTAAATAAATCTGAATGCCTTTTCTCCACTTCATCTGCCTTTTGATGGTTGGTTTTTCAGTGATGCTTCAGAAAACCAAGAGGAGCTCTTCCCATGGCCCCTACACAAGTCCCCTGTGCATAGGCCCTGGAGAGAGGAGGGTGGAAGAGAAAGGCTCTGGTAGAGAGAGAAGTACCAAAAATAGTTAAAACTCAGGTCCTGCTCTCTACAAGTTCACAGTCTTGACAGGGAGGCAGAAAGGTAAATAGATAAATGGTAATGCCATGTGCTCAATGCGGCAACCAAGGCATTTCAGTCAAAGAGACTGAGTGTTTAAAACAGAAAGAATTGAATACAGGGAAGTGGTTACCAGTGAGAGAGGAAATAATATGGAGTAAGGAGTCAGCCAAGGAGGAACAACAGCAGGATGAAGCTACCGCCCTTGAGCTGGAGCAGAAAAGCAGGTGGCTGGGCCCAGGGACACATGCTGCAGGCCCTGGTAGGGGCACGGAAGCTGTGGAGGAAACACAGCTTCTGGAAGCTCCACTGGAGGCAGAAAGGAAGAGGAGGAAGACATTGGCTTCTCCCTGCCTCCCTCCTCCAGGTCCCAGCAGGGCCTCCCCTTGGCCAAACCCAGCTGGGGCCAGCGGACCCGGGGCCCAGAAATAATGATCTGCAGGGCTCCAGCCCTTCCCTCCCTTATGGTGCAGAGCAAGGGAAAGATGGGGGATGGATCCTCAGCAGGACAGGTATGAAGAAAACTCCAGAAAGGATGATGAATATATGTTTCCCAAGAAGGAGGGAGAACTGTAGATAAGTAACATGAGCAAGCGTTAAAGTGTAGGAAACACACTTTGCCCAGTCATGTAGCCGAGGCATCCAGCCTGGCTACTCTGGGCCCACATCCCTACACCCACGATTTGCATGCATGAGCAGACACAGGGGTACACACGTGGCCCTGCCACCACCACAGCCACTCAGGGGCCCAGCCTCCGTACATTGTATTCCCAAGCCACCGTCTTCCCTCCACCTGGGTCTGAAGCTCTCGGTCCTCACTGAGCTCCAGGGTGTTCATTCCTCCTACTGTCCATTCTATCTGCTGGGTCAGGACGCCAGACCAGACATGGTCCTGCCCAGAGGCCTGGAGCGGGGTCTTAAGGCACCCTGCTGTGCCAGGCATTAACACGGAGTGGCTGATCTAGGGGAGGTTCAGGGATTCCCAAGGGAGGGGGGCTAGAGGCCCCCAGATGTGGTGGGTTGAGTGGTGTTCTCTAGCCATTTATGTCTATCTGCAACCCCAGAAAGGAGGCAAAGACTCCATTTCCTCGTTTGGAAATGGAGATCGTGCAGATATAATTAGTTCAGCATCTCACGATACAACCATCCCGGCTTTAGGGTGGGACTAAAGAGGAGAAGGCACAGAGAGACCCAGGAAGAAGAAGGCCGTGTTCAGCAGAGGCAGAGGTTGGAGTGATACTGTGGCAAGCTGAGAAACACTGGGGCCACCCTAGTACCTTCGGAGGGAACCCGGCCCTGCTGACAGCTTGATCTTGTACTCCCAATCTCCAGAACAGTGAGAAAATAAATTTCTATTGTTTTTAACCACCCGAGCCATGGTTATTTGTTAAAGCACCTCTAGAAAGCTGATATCGAAGGGCTTTTTACCAACCAGTGTTTCAGCATTTAATAAGTCATACAGCAGAATTGCGGCATAACAGCCCAGATCTGGTCCAACCTCCTGGCGGTCCATGTTAAGAAACTCAAGCCCAGGATTAAACATGGGTCACAGATGAAGTCTGACCAAAGAGCCAGGACTTGGATGACTCAGTTCCATATTCCGCCTCCTTCATTTCCTGTCTGAAAGGAAAGAACTGAAGATGGGGGAGGGGAATCCCAGCACTGTCCCCTGCTCCTCTGCCAGCACCCCTCCCACCTGCCCACCCTTCTGGACTGTCTGTCTGTGCTGCCCGGCCCTGCCTGGCTGCTGGAACCTCTGCTGAAACCCACATTTACTTGCAGCAAGTTCCTCGCCTGGAGCTTCTGAAGTTAATGATGGAATCTTTGAAAATAACATGAGAAGCAAAACATAAGCAGCAGAAGACACAAAACCACCTGAAGTCCATCTGTTTGAGTGCGATCCACCTCAGACCTCCCATTTCCCATGTAAAACAGAAGATATGATTTATAATTTATATCACACCGGTACAACCCTGATTGAAGCAAACCACTTTGATGAAATGTTGGTTTCATGCTAGCGGAACACCATTCCAAATCAGAGAATATTTAGAACTCTAACTCCTCTGCTGCCTCTTTGAAGTAGAAAGATTTGTATTTTTTGTGCTTTTCTGAGAAAAAGAAGAAGAAGAAGAAGAAAAAATATGTACACCCCAACATGCATGTGGTGAAAATATGAAAGCATTTACTTGTGAATCGGCACCAAAATGTAATTAGTACATTAAGCACTAAAAATATTTATAGACTCATATCTTGTATGAAAGACCTGGTTCCAATAATTCTCAGAAAATTGCAAAATTCATACTTCGTTTTTTGGGGGTACTAACTTAATTTATTTGAAATCTAGAACACATGAAGAATAAAATCAAAGAATGTCAACTTTCCATCCCCTTGACTAATGATCTAATAAAGTTACTGCTAGTATGTATTGTGTGAGTATACATGCACATGACCTTGATTGGTTAAGAAAGGGAAAAATAGAGACAGAGAGAGATAGAAATGTAAAACGAATAAATCGGATTTGGGGAGACAATTTCTTCTGCTCTTAAGGGAATTAGAAAAATCTTTATCACAATACAACTAAAGTATCAATCAAGCTAAATCTCTTGATTATTTTCTCCAGTGATAAAAAAGGCCAATTCGTTGACACCATAATCAATAATGGATGTCCACTAAGCCTGTCTGTAGTAGGCACCCTTCCAGAGAGACTGTGGATAAGCAAAACAGATGGCTCTCACCCTTGTGGAATATGCATTCCAGTGGAGTCAGACAATAAAAAATAAACATATAGTATGCCTTTATAAAAGCCACCATAAATAAAAATTTTAAAGTAAGGTGGGGAAATAGAAAAGGGTGATTTTCAATCGAGAAGAACTTAATGGAGAGATGATGTTTGAGAAGTTACCCAAATTGGGGTGGGAGGAGCTACGCAAAGTCCTGGGGAAAAGCATTCCAAGCAGAAAAAAGAGCAAGTGCAAAGGTCCTGAGGTTGGAATAAGCTGGGGCTGGAAGAGCAAGAAGGCTGGTGTGACTAGGGGAATAAACAAGGTGGAGAAAAGGAGAAGATGGGGTTGGGGTCAGGGAGATGGGTAGAGCCAGACCCCCTGGGGTACATTAGGGACATCATCCAGACTTCACTCGGCATCAAGCTCCAAAAGAGTGAGTCCAGCTGCTTCAGGTCAACTTAACAACCAACAGGCTAAGTGTTTATAATGGTCAAGGTTCTGCAAGCACTTGGCACATTGGGAGAAAGAACACAGGTTCTCAATGCTTGTGAAATAAGGAAGTAAATGATAAACATCACAAGAAAGGTGCACTCAGAGGACTTTGACCTTGACTTGAATGAACCCGTGTTAAGCTGACTATTTGGGAAGAAAGAAACGTTGGAGGGCCTTGACAGATATTCTTTCATTCATTCATTCAATCAATAGTTATTGAGTGCCAGAACTATGTTATTAGGCTATAAGAATAGAGAATAGAACAAACACGAAACAAGGCTTCTTCCCTCACGGAGCGTATTGTCAATGAATAATACAAACAACTATCATACAGTTTTTACTGCTATGAGAATTATACAAGAGAGGCTCATGTTGGGCTTGTCAAGGGTTATCAAAGAGGCTTCTCTGAAGAAGTCATGATTGACCAGTAACTAAAGGAAAACTGGATATTACCTTGGAGAAGGATGATGACAGTGGGGATCTTTCCAGGTAGAGAGAATGGCAAGTGCAAATATCCTGTGGTACAAGGTCTTGGGAGGACAGTGAGGGGAAGCATGGCCTGAGGGGAGGCTGGCAGGAGCTGCCAGGGTGCAGGCGTGGTGAACACCACAGGCCACACAAAGGACTTGGGTCTGGGTTTTTAGAGCAATTGAAGTCCAATGAAAGAGGCTGTGAAGGCAATGAAATAAGATTTGCCATCTGAAAAAGTCACTCTTCTTGGAACATGGAGAAATCAGATGTGGGCTTCTGCAAAAGTCAAGGAGAGAAAATGCTGATGGCGGAGGTGCTAAAAACAAGAAGAGGAAAGCAGCTGTGTTCTAGAGAGAGTTAAGAAGCCTGTGATAGGTGCTAGGCTTCTGTGGGCATGACCATGTGACTTTTTTCAACCAATGAAATGCAAGAAGTGTAACCTGACAATTCCAAATGGAAGTTTTAAAAGCCAATGATTGAGTGTGTGACCACTCTTCCTCTTTCTTCTGCCATGATGACATTTGTCATCATGCCATATGGTGACTACTTATTCAGCCTGGGTTCCCTGTGCAATAGAAACCTGGAACAGAGTCCCAGTTGGCCCACCAGGCACATAGCATGAGTCAAAAATAAACTTCTGACATCTGAAGCCTCTGGGATGGGAGAGTGTTTGTTATCGCACTGTAACCTAGCCTATCCTGCCCAGACAAGAAATAAAATGAACACATCTGGGAGGAATTGGAATGGAAATGGCAATTATCCTGAGATCTTTCCAGTGCTTATTTTCAGACTGTTTCCAAGCACAACTCAGCACCCCTAGCAAGTCCCTTGCTGTTCAACCTCTCCAAATTCAGTCTGATGCGATTCAGTGTGACACAAAGGAACGTGAACCTATCTTCAGCAAATGTGGCCTTTAATGGTAGCAAAGTGCTTTGAAGATGAAAAGTTCTCTGCAAGTGCTAAGCATTATTATTCTGTATCAGATGTCAGTATGCACTTAAAAAAAAAAGTTTCAATTAAGCCGCCTCACTATTGTTTTATGATACAAGCATCAGACCTTATCAAAAGGGTCCAATCATGATGGGAATATTGAACTGAGAGTTGGAGCAGAGAGTAATTGGTGCGAAGCAAGGAGGATTCAGGAACTGAAAGTCTGAATGTTAATTTAACAGTGGGATTCATGAGCAAGAGTGGCCACAAGAGAACAGTGGAGGTGGCGTGCTCATTTAAAGAGCCCCGAAGTGCAGAATCTTTGGGGAAACTAGTTGAAAGGTGCAGAGACCCCCAGTATCTGTGAGTGAATAGGTGAAGGTGAGACAGTCTATCATGGAAATAAAGATGTATGGATAGATGTACACAGCCTCCCACCCAACACACACCACACACACACACACACACACACACACACACACACACACACACTTAGTCACTGGTGTTTCCTATGCACCAGTATCTAAGATACAATAGCCTGCAGGCTGGGGAGCTGAGCTGGACGCTAGGAAGCTGTCCAATCCCATTTCTTGTTGGCTATTGGGCTAATAAAGTCATTCAGTGCTGTGAGTCTTTATTAAAAAAGAGGCAGAGGGTGAGGAGGAAAGGGACAGTATGGAGAAGGAGAAGAAAGCATGTTTGGTATTATTGGGTGGCTGGGACAGGGATAACAGGCAAATCTTTTAAGGGGTCATGTAGATAGTCCAGGCCTAAGCTTCCACCATTACGGGGTGTGGGGCAAGGGGGTGCAATTTCAAGTATATCACTACCAGGAACGGAGCTACAAAGGAAATGTAGCTGCTTTATTTTCTGTAAATGATCTTACGTCTACACAAGCCACCAAAGATGTATGTGGGGAGGTGGGTTCAGAAACAGGTATTTTAGTCTGGCTGATTACCTGCTAATTAGAGATGACTCCATTTCTTCAGCTGAAAGCATCTCCTTTCAATTAAAATGGCTCCTCTCGGGGCCACGTGTGGTGTCTCACGCCTGTAATCCTAGCATTCTAGGAGGCCAAAGTGGGAGAATTGCTTGAGGTCAGGAGTTGGGAAACAGCCTGAGTAAGATCAAGTCCCCCATCTCTACAGAAAATAAAAAAAATTACCAGGCAGGGTGGCAGGCACCTGTAGTCCCAAGCTACTGGGAAGGCTGAGGCAGGAGGATTGCTTGAGTCCAGGAAATTGAAGCTACAGTGAGCTGTGATGATGCCCCTGCCCTCTAGCCCAGGGTCGGAGTGAGACGCTATCTCAAAAAAAAAAAAAAAAAATTGTCCCTTTCAGTCTTCATGTTAATGACAGCGGAGAAGGAGACCTCTTATTCACATGTCCTCCAAGTCCAAAGTGCTTCCTGGTGCCTGTAATAGACCAGCCACTCTCAGGGTTTAGCCCACCTGGACATTCTGGGTGATGCTGTTGCTGACACAGAGCACGTGGCTCCAGCACATACCCCCAGTGGGGGCAGGGGGAACCCCTGTGGCATTCGCCAGCTTCCCCACCTGCCCACGCCCTTCTCTTTTCTCCCCAGCGCTGCTGGGCCAGTAAGTAGAGAAAGTAGCTTTCACTTCCACTTTCAGCCAGCAGAGTCTTCTCCTTCCCATCACGTCCCTTCTCAAGGTGGCACTCACCCTTCACTGGAGCAGGATGGTGGAGTGGCTGGAGGGAACATGATTTATAGAGGTGTTGCATGAAAACCACAGGCATTTAATATCTTTAAAATATTTCCTCCATTACTAGAGGTGCATTCCTTTAGCCTAAGGTTTATTTTGTCTCGTAAAATGCAGATACGCTTAGGAGATGTAAAGCAAAAGTTTTTCTCTCTAAAAATACCATCGGATGATTTGAGTTTGCTGGAGAGTCACCCAGGCCTCACACTGCACCACCCCAGCTGGCTCATTCATTCTCTAGTCATCGGAAAGAGGCTGTTCATTGCCCCCATCTAAAGGCCAACCCGGCCCTGGACACCAGGGATCAAAATCTATTAAAGTTAAAGAAAATGTGAAGAATAAGTATTTAAAGGCTGTGAAAAGTGCCACACTGAGGATGGGATCAGGAAGCTACCTGAGCAGGTGACAGTGGCGCTCATGGAGGAAAAGGAGTTAAGAAAGGGAAGAGCTAGAGAGGACAGGCTCAGCATCTGAGGGGACAGCACTGTAGAGGCCCTGGGGCAGGAAGGAGCTCCAGGTTCCTTTCCAAAGAGATCTTTGGAAATAGACCCTCAAAGGGACTGGAGGGAGGATCCCGAGGAGAGAGGCTGGGAAGGTGGTGGGAGGAGGAGGTGAGCTGCCGCAGTCAACAGGCCCCTGGAGAAATGGACAAGTGCAAGTGTGGGCCCTTTACACAGTTCATTGTCAAAACCCCACAGATGCTTAAGCCTCCTTCTCATCATTTCTAAACTGAATTTTGATCTCATACCACTTTGACCAGTTCCGCTTGCTTCCTAGTGTGGCCTCCTGACTTTCTGGAGAAGGACTGGCTTGAAGGGCCCCTCGCCTCCTCACTGACCTGGCACCTGCTGTGAACCAGGTACAGGGCAGGGAACTAGCCGTGGTCCTTACCTCCAAAGGGCTCTATTCTGGCAGATCACAGACTGCCAAGGCTTTGGCCCTCCTGCAAACATCCTGGCCACCATCATCTGGGGGCACAAATCCTAAATCTCAGAGGCATTTCGGCACTCCTTCCTTACCACCCCCCACACGGTTAATCTTCTACAAAATCCTCCCAGTCCTACCTGTGAGATATTTCTAGATCCATCTACCTCCCTCCAGCCTCCTTGCCTCTGTTCTTCTTAAAGAATCTCTATTTTTTCAACTTAATAACTGTAATAACTTCTTAACTGGCGTCCCCAAACCATACTGGATGTCCCCTCCATAGGGGCAGCCAGAGTAATCTCTTCAACTGCAGGTGTGATTACAGCAACCTCTGCCTTACTTCTGAGGTTTCCTTGCTCTCAGGAGAAAGGAAAGAGGGTCCTGGGTGAGGCCAAAGGCCCAGGGAGATCCACCTGGTCACTGTACTTCCCTCCAGCATCCACAAGCTGCCCCTCCCTCTCCACCTCTCTCCTTGAAGGGACCATGATGTCACCTGCTAATACCCAAACTGGAGTGCCACTGTCCCTTTCCATAGGCCACCTTCTCTGACTGCATGAATAGTTCAGTTCCCCTGTTACACCTTTATCAGCCTTCCAGGAAGTGATCTTATTTTTATGTGTTTATTTGATTCCTATCTACCCCCACTTGATTTTGAGTTCCTGAGAGCAAAGATGATGGTGTGTGTCTACAGCACGGGGACAAGAATGTTGTCTGGCACAGAGTGGCTGCTGCATGGATGTGAGTTGACTGGAAGAACAAACAGCCACTGTGGGACTGACCAAAGGATCTGGCCACTTTCCCAGCATCCTTGTCCCAGAAAGACTTTACACTGGCCTGCCAGACCCAACATGGTCTGCACCCCTCTCCCTCCCAGAAGGATGTCCCCCCTTCTCTGATACCTGTTCTACCACCTCTCCCTCACACTTAGCTCTGGTCTCACTGGTGTTCCTGGGCTCCTGGCTTCTGTGATGTTCTACAGCAGGTCAAGTGCATTCCAGCCTCAGGGCCTTTGTACCTGCTGCTCCCTGTACGCTGAGTTCGGTTCCTGAGTTCCTGACTCCTTCTCCTCTTTCCTGCCTCTGTTCATGTAACTCTTCCCAGTGAGACCTTCTCATATCTCCCTACATAAAATAATAAACCACATCCCCCACAGCCTTTCCTATCCCTCTACCCAAATTATTTTTCTGTTTTTCTGAGGGTCCTTTTCTCCTTTGGACATATTAGCTATGCCCTTATTTATATGCATATCATCTATCTTAAAGGTAAGATGCGGTCTTTTTATACCCTGCTGTATCCCTAATTCTTTTTATAGTGTCTGGCATGTAGTAGAGGCTCAATAGATTTTTGTGAACAAGTGAATGAAAGAATAAATCTTGAGCCTGGAAACGTCTGGAGCCCTATGCTCAGAGATTCCTCCTTTACCCTGTGGCAAGAAAAACAAAACCATACCCCCAACTAAGTTCTCATGTAGGGAGACCCCAAATTCTCAGCTATAAGTTAATAACCGCTATTAAATGCTAACTCTATGCCAGATAGTCTCTAAATATCATATACATATTATAATCCCTGCAGTATTGCCATAAGGATATTATAATCTTCATTTCATAGATGAAGAAAATGGTGATCAGAGAGTTCAATGATTTACACAAAGTCACACAGCTAGAAAGTGGCTGAGTTTGGGTTTGAACCTGAGCAGTCTGTCTCTAGAGCAAGGACGGGCAAACGATGGCTCATAGGCCAACTCCAGGCCATTGCATGTGTTTGTAGAACATGGAAGGAAGCTAAGAATGGTTCATAAGAATGGCTTCTATAGTTGGAAAAAAATATGCAACAGGAACCACACAGGGCCCACGAAGCCTAAAATGTTTATAAGAATAAATATATCAAATGAAGAATTCCCTGGGCAGCCCTGAGTATCCACAGGAGGTATAGAAAAAAGAGACTCATACTTAAATGCCATTTACTGGGCTTCTCTCGCTTTCTAACGAGTGGCTAAGCACCTTCATGGCCCCCACTTATTAGAATCACCCCATCACCTCCACCGTAGAGGTGAGGAAAAGGAGGTCCAGAGATGATCATGTGGCCAACGTCATATTTTAAGTCCAAACTGGGAGTAGAATCGCAGGCTCACAGGCTGGAAAGGCCTCTACTGATCATTTATCCCAAGCTCCTCATTCTATGGATTCCACAAAGAAAGCAGCTGAGTGCTGCGGAAGCTGGGGGCACTGGGGTTAATGCCACAACACCTCTCCATTCCCTTGGCTAGGGGTTTACTCTAGATTAGGCTGGCCCGTCCCTCCCCCTCACTTCCAAAACCCCACCCAGGCACCCAGCCTGCTTCCTCCTCACCCACCACTGCTATGCCTGTGAGGACGACTCCAACTACAAATTAAGTGAAGGGGAAAACTGAATTGATATGATCTGAGCAAGGGAAGCACAAAGGCCCCAATTTCCTCTCCACATTATACGGGAAGATCTGGGCCACGTGGGGAGCCGGCTCGGGGCCTTTTGATGTTTGCCTTCTTGCAAGTAACAAGCAGGAGGACGTGAGATGGCTTTGCCTCCTCCATGCAAACTCACAACAGCAGGCTTCCAATCATGCTTGAAACAAATCCAGAGATGAAAAACGCAGGAAAGAAACGAAGAAGGAAGAGAGAGGCGATTGTTGTTTAGAGAGCTTTAAGGACAAGGAGACCCTTTAAAACTAACCACAGGACATGTTAAAGAGCTTACAAACGCCCCCGACACAGCAACTCTGAGCCGAACTCCACGGGGCAGGCACAGTAACAGGGAGTCTGCTCCCCAGCCAGGGTCCTCCTATGGCCAAGCTGCGCACACCCAGGAAAGGGACCCAATGGCCTCCTCACCTCATCTGAGCTGGGGATTTCTGAAAGCCATGGCCAGGGTCAGAGACTCCTCCAGCTTACACAGTCTGCAAATAGTGTGAGAGCCTTACAACCAAATTGGGTATTTGTAATTCAGTTTGTGACTCCACATTACAGCTCATGCATAATGGGCGTGAACAAAGTTAGAGAAGCCTCAGCCCTAAGGAAAAGAACCAGTTGATTAATCTCTTTCCCATTTCGCGTTTTCTCTCTCTCTGTCTCGTTCTCCTAAACTTTTTATTTCAGTGAGCTAGGAGGCTAAGGCATAGCATCCTGAGATTTTTATCTGAATGACCTTGGTCTTATCCTGCCGTAGTAGCAGTTCAAGGACATTCAAAGGTGCCAAATGAAGATCAAAGCTCTTGTGATTCACTCACTGCATGGGCCACCAGAAATTATTCAGGAACCATGGAAGAAATATATACAGACAAGAAATAGAAAAAAAAGTGGCTGTACCGTTTTCCTTCCAGAGAAAGGAATTAAGTAAAATGCATTAAATTCTTCTTTAGTTAAATCCTGTGCAGCATGACTTTTTAAAAATCTTATTATCCCAACAATTCTACCCATATCGTCGTTATTTTATAGGTAGGGGAATCAAGGCTCTGAGTAGTTAATTGACTTGTCCAAGGCTGATGTGTTATGAAGAGATGGAGCCAGACTTCTATTCTAGCTCAGGGCTGTCTGAGCTTGAGCTTTTCAAATATGGCCAACTGCATCCATCTGAAGATGGCTATGTGGCCCTCTTGGGTAAGCAGGGTGCTGTTGAGCTTGGATGTCCCTGAAAAATATGAGAGTAACTTAGACTTAATCCCTGCCTGAAGTTTTACTTGTCAGTCTCGTCCACTCTGCCAGTAGTCAAAAAAGTCAGAAGGTGAAGGTCTCCTGCTATTGATAGATAAAAATGTTCCGATTCCTTTCCCCAGTCTGACCTCCTCCCTCCACTCTCTAGACCTGTGTCTCCACCTGTCTACTCAGTGGTGTGGCTGGAAGGCCACATGGACATCTCCCACTTCTCCTTCCAAACCTTCTCCCCGCCAAACCTCCTCCCAGCCTTTCCCCAAGTCTTCCTTATCCCTATGAATGGCACTGTCCCTCTTTAGGTGGATTCGGCCTTTAAAGCTTCACTGCACAGTTTGTTTATCAGGTGCTCTCAGGAAGCGACGATAGGAAATAGAGAAGTAAGGCAGAAAAGAGATGAGCGTATAAAGTTGGGAGTTACCACACCAGTTCCTGCTGGGGGCAAGTGGATCCAGGCTGCTGGGGAACTCCGGGAGACCGTGTGGCACAAGCCTGGGGGGTGAAGGCACTGGGCTGCAAATACACCTGCTCCCGCCAGCCCCTGGGGGATCCTCTGGCCTGCCGTGGGCACATGGGCATACAGGCAGAGTGGGCCTGGCTTGCAGTTGAAAGTGGGGCTTCTGAAAGGTAAAGAGAGGGTGTGTGGCTGTGGCATCCTCTGTAGCTGCTGCAGAATTCGCGACCGCCCCTCCCCCACACACTACACAGCCAGCTCATTAACCAAACCAGCAGACTCTGCCTCCAAAGTGTATTGCAAATCCAGCCCCTTTTCCCCACTAGCTGCAGAAGAATTCTGCTCAAACCGCCATGAGTTCACTCTGGGACTGTTGCTACAGTCCCCTCACTGGTCTCTCAGCCATCTCCCTTGTTCCCTACTGTCTGATTGTACTTGAAAGCCAGTGGGATCCTTTTAATCATGACCATGCCATCCTCTCCTGAAAGCCACCACTAGTTTCTCTCCCATTTAGCACAATCCCAGGCCTGAGCCCGGCCTGCTGGTCCCACCCAGCCGGCCCCTGCTGGACCCTCTGCCTGTATCCTCTCTGCCCACACTGCCTCCTCCTTCAAAGTGCCCCACACACTCCCACCCTGGTTCATGCAGGAGCGGCTCCTCTGCCTGGCCTGCCCTGCTCCCCAGCCACTCCCCAGACATCCCTGCAGTCTCTTTTTCCCTGGACCATTCACTTCCCCAGTGGAAAGAGCACCCACCACTCCTCACTCTTGCAGCATGATGTGACAGGTGGTCCCTGAGGAAGCTGCTCTCCCTTTCTCTGCCCTGGGTCTTAAAAGAGACAGAAATAAGACAAGAAATAAAGGCAGAGCTGAGCTGCCTGGGATCCAGTTTAGTGGAGCGCAGTGCCCCACCTCCCTTGGGGCAGAGCAAGCACAGGGTATAGAGACTCTCAGGGACTCCCTGTGTGTGGAGGGAAACATCGGGAGTGGTGAATTAGTGCTTCCCCCTAAAAAACCTATAATGCTTATTACACCTGTCACTGTGTATCTGGTGCACGGATGCGCTGCCCAGAACCCTCAGGCCCCTGCTGCTGGTTCTGTGCACCCACCTGCCAGCCACCATATGAGTTGCTTCTAAGAGGTTCACATCTGCAACTTCCTTCCCAGCTGGGCCCTCAGGTCCCTACAGCTGCCTGTCTGCATGGTGTGCATAGGGAAGCAAAAGTGCCTGGAGGTTTACTCCCTCACAGAGGGTGGATGCAAGAGCGTAAGACCCAGCACCCCTGCTGCAAAGGCAGACAGACTCTGAGATATCATTTATACACCAGAGCTCCCCACAGGACCAGGCCAAGGTGGGGACATCACATGAGATGACAGCTTTCCTGTGCTTCTGCTCCTTTCTTGTCCTACTTCCCTGTGTCCTGACAGAGCTCCCCTAGGGGCCCTTCTGTAATAAATAATTTGCACTGGAACCCTTGTCTCCGCCTCTTCTGGGGAAAGAAGACCGCCGGCATTCATTGTTTATTTCATTTCCCCTACTAGAATAGAAGCTCCCAAGGGCAGGGTTTTTTCTGTTTTGTGCAGGTTTGTATTCTAAGCAACTAGAATAGTACCTTGAATGCAGAAGGAGCTCAATAAATAAATTCCTCAATGGATGAAGGAATTTATGAATAGGTGTCATTTGATAGAAATGTATCAGGACCGTTTCTAAAGAATCCTCTCCCTGTTCCGTGTAATAGCCGCTATATCCCTCATGCTAAGGCTGTTTGTGGCACAAAAGACACATGCCACTATCTACTCTATTTAGCAACTGTTTTAGGGGAACTGGTAACATGTCTGACCCCTCACCAAGCCATAGCCATCAAGGGCTGGCCCCCGCCTGGCTTCTTTCTGCCCCCTCACAGGCCTGGACATAGGACATAGGCAGCTCAGCCCTGTCCTTACTTCTTGTCTTATTTTTTTGTTTCTTGGGTCCTCATCCCAGGATGGCTGAATTGCTGGTGTGGGCTGGCAGCAGCTGTCCACCCCTCAGTGGCCTCACTATCACCAGCCCCTCTGTCAGTGCCCCCATCACCCTGCAGCATGAAGAAACTGGTCCCAGGAAAGAACCCCAAACACTGCCTGGATGGTCCCAGGGATCTGGACCTCAGGTGTAGAGGGAGCAACTAGATAGAATGGGTGGGTGGAATGAGCCCACATGAGATCAGCCCCATGGAGACTGTGCAGGGGAGCACAGGGTCCACAAGACAAGAAGACTGCATTGGTAGGAGCATTTAAACTTGCAGTAGAGAAGAAAGCTTTCCAGGACTGATTTGAGCCTATAAGGTCAAAGCAAGGACTTGGTAGGAGTTTGTCTTAGTTCAGACTGCTATAACAAAATACCATAAATTAGGTGGCTTAAACAATAGAAGTTTATTTTTCACAGATCTGGAGGCTGGGAAGTCCAAGATCAAGGTTCCAGATGGTTTGGTTCCCAGTGAGGGCTTCCTTGTTAGTTTGCAGATGGCCACTTTCTTACCATGTCCTCACATGGCAGAGAAAGAGATCATCTCTCTCATGTTTCTTCTTATAAGGGCACTAATCACATCATGAGGGCTCCACCCTCATGACCTAAAGACCCACCTTCAACCAGCATCATATTGGAAATTAGGCTTCAACCTATGAATCTGGGAGACACACAAACATTCAGTCCAGAGCAGAGTTCTGGGTTGTGACACTAGCAGAACACTTTCCGTGTGCCTGGAACATCTATGTGTTCTTACTGCTATACAGCTATTCACTCATTTAATGTTCACAGTAGCCCTGGGAGGTGGCACTTCAGGACCAGTCCTGGGGAGGCAAGTGAGGAGTTCTGAGGCCTCTTTAAATTTGGGCGTTGGTTGTCCCACCTGCCTCATCCTAGTCCTAGTTATGGATGCTGTTATTATCTGTATTTTACCTCAGAAAACTGGGGCAGAAGGGGACCACACACAAACTAAGCAGCAGCTGTAAGATGTGACCAGATCAATCTGCCCACATCAAAACTCTTCCCCCATGAGAATTTGGGCTGCTAGGGTGAGGAGATGCTTCTATGGGACACTGTGACCTGCTGGGTTTGGGAACGGCACCGGGGGTAGGGAGTTTCTGAGGGAAGGCTTAGGCCAGTAGGGCAGGGAGAAGCCCAGGTCTGGTTGCTAGGACCTAGGGAGCAGGGAAGTCTTGGAGAAGGGAAAAGTCTCTAGGGGGCTTTGAGAGTCTTACTGACAAGGCAATTTTTCTTGGGGAGGGTAGGGAGAACCCCTGGAAGAGGTAAGGCCAACTGAGTACTACTGGGGAATTGTGGATGGACATTCAAGCCCAGGTGACCAGGAAAGCCTGCAGGGCAGTGGGATTGCCTGGAGATTGGGGAGGTTAGCACTGAGGAGACGAAGCACTGGAGAGCATCGGGGCCCGCAAGGCAGGGGGAACCCTTGGGTGCATTTTTGAACCTATGGGGCAGGGAGAGGGCTCCAGAGGAGTGTTTGGTCCTAGAAGCCAGGAGGAATTTTCTGGAGGAGTCAAGGCCCAGGGAACACAGGAAGGCTTTGAGGAACATTAGGTTCTACTGCGTCAAGGGGTGCGCTGGGGGACTGCTACAGTTTAGAGAATGGGAGTAATAGACCTATTAGAATGGGGAAAGCTTCTCAAGAGTGTGAGAGCCTAGTGAGCAGAGAGAAGCCTCTGACCACAAGCTAGGACATCAAAAGCCGCAAAGAGAATGCAAGTTCTCCTGGAGAGGGATAAACCTTTGGGGCAACATTAGAGTTCAGGAATGGGGGAGCCTCTAGAAGAGGGAAGAATACAATAAATAAGGCAAAGCCACTTAGAAAGTGATGAGTATTAAAGTATTAAGACCTGTTCTCTCTCTCTCTCTCCCTCTCTTCTTTCTCTCATATTTTGTCTGCTTTGGTGTCGACAGATCACCAAGTCACATAGGCACATGGCAACACTCTCCATTCAGGAGTCTATCCAGTTCAGTGTATGAGTCATGACCATTGTTTGTGGATCAGGTAGATTGAATTAAGATTTAGATTTCAGTGTAGGGTCGTCCATAAAGGGATGGAACCTCTCAAATAGCAGTGGCTTCAGCAAGACAGAGGATTACTTCTCCCCCATGTAAAATTTTCAGGTTGGTGGTCCAGGTTTGGATTGGCCATCCTCAGTGTCAGGTACCCTTGTGCCTTCTATGTTGTTGCTCCTCATCATCCCTGCATTATTCAAGATGGCTGCTAGAGCTCCAATCTTTACAGAGAGTTTCAGCCCACAGAAAGGAGGAAGATAGAAAGAAAGATTCATCCCTCTAGTAAGGTAAATCAACAGAAGTTGCATATACCCTTTCTATATATGCCTACTGACCAGAATATAGTTCTGTATGATCCTATCTAGTTGTAAGAGGAGCTAGACAATGTAGTGTTTATTCCAACATAACAATGTAATGTTATTCTTATGGTCAAGTTTCCACTGAACACCAAAGGGTTTCTCTAATGAAGGAAAAACTGAAAATACAAATTAAGGGACATAAACACTCTCTGCCACACAAATTGAACACCTCAGAGAACCTTGGGACTGGTTCACATAGTGTCTTAGATATCTATCACTACCTTTCAACTTACCCCTGAACTTGGCAGCTTAAAACAATAAATGTTTTATCTCATACAGTTTTTGAAAGTCAGGAAGCTAGAAGCATCTTAGCTGAGTGGTGTTAGGTCTCTAATATGGCCACAGTCAAGCTCACAGTTGGGGCTGACAGTATTTTAAGGCTCAAAGAGGGCTATAAAATCTACCTGCAAACTTGCTCACATGGTTGCTGGCCAGAGCCCTTTATTTCTTACTGGCTGCTGGCTGGAGGCATTAGCTCCTTATCACGTGGACCTCTCTATGGGGCTGCTCACAACAAAGTATTGCAGCTTGCTTTCCCCAAAGCAAGTGATCTAAGGAAAGGAGGGAGTGAACAAAGGAAAAAGAGAGAGAGACAGACAGAGAGAGAGAGCACATGTGTGGTCATCCAAGATGGAAGCCACAGTCCTTCACAACTCGTTCTCAGAAGAGATATAGCTTCCCATCTTCTGTTTTCTTTTGGGTCACACAGCACAACCCTGGTACAACGTGGAAAAGGACTATGGATAGTGTGAATGCCAGGAGGCAAGTGACTGTGTCCAATCTCAGAGGTTGATTACTAACTATGGGTAGGTAAATTACATGTGGGGGTCAAGAGATAAACTCATTGGAAGAGCAAGTTCCTTGAGGCCAAGAAGATTGTACAGGCTCAGGAAGTCTGGCTGGCCCTGACAGCAGCAGGTCAAAGTTTCAGGAGTATGTTTTGGTCCATTTGGGCTGCTATAACAAAATATCCTATAAATAGCAGCAATTTTTATTTCTCACAGTTTTGGAGGCTGGGAAGTCTAAGATAAAGGTGCCGGCAGATTTGGTGTCTGGTGAAGGCCCATCTTCAGAGACGGCATCTATTTGCTGTGTCCTCCACATGGTGGAAAGGGGTGAACGAGCTCCTTCGGCCTCTTTTATAAGGGATGTGATTTCATCTATAAGAGCTTTACCCTTATGACCTAGTCACCTCCCTAAAACCATCACCCTGGGGATTAGGCTTCAATCTATGAATCTGGGGAGCACACAAACATTCAGGCCATAGCAGACTACAATAGGACATTCCGGTGACTCTCCTGATATCTCCCCAGTCTCCCTGAAAGGACAAACTTTCTACCAATTCAAGGAGGGAGACAGTTTTACCAGCATGTAATAATCAGCACTTTTTCCCACAGCACATGCCAAGGCCAAGACCACTAAGCAGATATATGTCCTGGCTAAGTTTGAACACGGGGCACGATCAGAGAAGTGAACACACAAAGGCTTCACCAGCTTCTGCACAGGCTGGTCACTCCAGGAACGAACAACTCCTCCAGCCTATTACCTGAATCCGGGGGCCAACAATATGTGGATGGTCTGAGTCATTAAAAAGGCAATTAAATGCCCAACTGCATCGCCAGATACCAACATGGAGGCCTTTGTGCACGGATGACTTAGTTCTTTCAGCAGGGGAAAAAATCTTTAGTCTTATTTTCTTTTAAGTCCAGGGGTTATTTGGGAAGCCAGCTTAGGTGACTAGTACACAGAGGCTAATTTCAACAGCCATTGCCGACAAATGGTCGGGGGGGCAAGTAGCAAAGACATGAGAAGCACGTTGCTGGAGACAGTCTGCCATTGAATTCGATCTTAATATTCTAGTCCATGAACCAGCGGCTGCGCCAGAGCTTGGTTTAAAAAAAAAAAAAAAAAGGCAGGAAAAACCCACACACATTCTTTCAATTTCTAAAGGGAAATTTGATTCGAGCTGTAGAACAAAGGACGAAGAAATAGAAGTAAAAGAAAATCAAAGAAAAAGTGATTTGGATTCAAGGGGATCAGATGTTTCATTTATTGCAGGTTGGAGACCTTCAATCAGTCAAATGAAAGGAACATTTGTATTAAAATACCTATGAGGCAGAGAGAAAGCCTTGATCGGGTGCAGGAGAGTTAAGTTACAGCAATTGTGCTGAGAGATATGAACCCACCTTCGAGGCTATCTGTTCCCAATATTGAAGGTTTTCTGTGTTACAACCCTGAGATGAAAGGTAGTTGTTTTGACGTCTGGGTCTGGAAGCCAGACGCTGAAATTAGCAGCGTTCTCCAAGTGTGTGCTGCAGGGATGTGGAGCCCAGGATGGGGTGAAAATGGAGCTGCTTTATTAAAACAAAATGACATTAATGTAACACTAAGTTCCCAAGTCACTCATGCACGCAAGGTGTGGGTGGAAATTATAAAAACACCTTCTGCCTCTGCCAGATAGGAATGGACAGAGAAAGGGCCCTGTCTTAGGAGTCGGCAGCCCCTTCTCTGGCCCTGGGAAGGTCACTCCATCATGACTGGGACATGGTACCCGGCAGAGAGGAGGTATTGGACAGATGTCAGAGGAATCTCTGAATGAATTAATGCACATGAGCTTGGACCTTTTTGAGCCTAAGTCATATAAAATGAGGAGTTAGGACTCCCTGAAGATTTCCCCAGTGGAAGGAGTGCCATATAGATGATGTACATGGACATGGCATTAAATAATACTAACTCACAGGGAGTAAGGTATCACTTTTGAACTCTCTAGCCTCCGATTCCAAGAGAAAATCTCAGCCCTATGCAATTATGTCTTTAACACAGCTGTGAATGTTTCCAAACCTAATGGTAAGAGGGGAAGGCTCAGGCTGGCATCACTCAGCAGACAACAGCATACAGCTAAATTTCATAACCTGATTTCTTTCTTTTATACACACTTGCTATTTCTGGAACATGCACGTAGTCTTTCCTTTGAAGACTGATTTTTTTTTTTTTTTTTTTAAGGTTTCGTTGTCAGACAAATGTCTGTAAGTAAACAGGAATCGATGTAAAAAAACTACTAAGTAGGTGTGGTTCGGAAAAATATGCGGATGGTGAGGACACGAATGCTTTTAGTTTAAGAAAAATCATCCCAGCTGACCTCCAAGCCCCTTCCAGAAACATTGAGCATCCGAAGCCTAGGATGACACCACACTAGCTTGTGTAGAAAAAACCAGAAGTCTTCTGCAAAGAGGCAAGGAAAACCTAACCCTTGGAAGTTGGGCCTATCTATGTCTCCATTTGTTTTTTCTTTCAATGAACAGTTATTGAGAGTGTGTTATGTGCTCACTGCTGTTCCAGGTACCAAGACAATAGTGGAGAAAAAATAGAAAAAAAAGAAAAAAATCCCTGCTCTGTGGAGTTCCTGTTTTAGTGGTTTGAGGCAGGACAAGGGCCAAGTGAGGCCACAGGACACCCGCGGTGCATAATCTACTTCCACTATAGGGGTTGCAACTAACCTCACCCTGTCTTGAGAAGAGTGCCCCACCGTGAACATAATCAGGCATAGTTGTTATCATTACGGGGACCGTGATATCTGCCTCGCAGGGTTCCTCAAACTACGGTTCATGGGCCACATGAGAAGGTGCGATTATATTTGTTCCCGTTTTGTTTTTTTACTTCAAAATAAGATACGTGCAGTGTGCATAGGAATTTGTTCATAGTTTTTTTTTTTTTTTTTAAACTATAGTCCAGCCCTCCAACAGTCTGAGGAACAGTGAACTGGCCCCCTGTTTAAAAAGTTTGAGGTCCCCTGCAAGAGGTTTTAGTGTCATTGGTCTTGGATGGATCCCCAGAACAGTATTTTGGGAAAGAACGTGAATGAGTCTGGTGATATCCAGGTTTAAGAACCACGGTAATAAACCAAGAAATTTTTTTTTGTTGTTGTTTTGTTTTTGTTTTTCCTTTTTTTTTTTTTTTTTTTTTTAGACAAAGTCTCACTCTGTTGCCCAGGCTAGAATGCCTTGGCATTAGCCTAGCTCACAGCAACTTCAAATTCCTGGACTCAAAGGATCCACCTGCCTCAACCTCCCAACTAATGAGACTGCAGGCACCAGCCACAGTGCCCAGCTAGTTTTTGTATGTTTAGTAGAGTTAGAGTCTCGCTTTTGCTCAGGCTGGTCTCGAACTCCTCAGCTTAATCCACTGGCCTCGGCCTTTCAGAGTGCTAGGATTACAGGAGCCACTATACCTGACCAGACCAAGAAATGTTTATAAGGAAGTTGCCCAAGGAAACCCAGATAGGTCACCCTCCTAAGCACAGTGTCCCAGTGCTTTGCTGTAGGATGAGTCCTGACATGGGATCTTGGGCAAAGGTGTCACAGTGAAGGGGGTGCATGTGAAAATGAGTGAAGCAGGGGGTCCTCTGTACCTTAAAGATAGCACTTAAGGTACCCAGCCATTACTGGGTGGTGCCTATGGCTCAAAGGGGTAGGACGCTGGCCCCATATGCTGGAGGTGGCAGGTTCAAACCTAGCCCCGGCCAAAAACTACAAAAAAAAAAAAAAAAGAATATCCATTACTTCCACCAAAAAAAAGTCCCCTCTCATTCTCCTTCAGTCATAAGGCCCCTCTAGCTTCATTTTGTTTCCATGTTTATTAAAGACACAACCATATAATAATATTCCTCTATGTAAGAAAAAACAACAGTGCAAGCGTGATGTAACATAGCAACTGCCCCCTACCCCAGTGTTGGAGAATCTTTGGCATAGTGGGGGGTGTGGAAAATTGGGGAAAAGCACCTGTTAGATGTCTCCAGATCTCCTGACTTATCAAAAGAAACAAGAAATTCAAATTGAGTTGTGAAAATTCCTAATTTCCACGTGGGCTCTAATTCCTAAATAACTGCACAGGGCAAACACATGTTGTATAAGACCCGAGTATGAAGTCTCCCAGAAAGGCCATGCTATAGAAAAGTCCCCCAGGGATCTGATCTCAGGTCATTGTGTGATCTGAGACCAGGGCTTGGGTTTCTTTGTCCCTTGAATTTAAAGCAGTAAGAAAGATAAAATATATATATAATGTATTCACTCTTCGACTTTCAGTAACAATTTCCATATATTAAACACTGTGCCAGATGGGAGATTTAAAGATTAAAATAAATATTCTTATCAGGAAGTGAGCGAGATACTGGACAGTGAACTCTAGGATAAGGGCTGTTACAAGGTAAGAATAAGAGCACAGGGGGAAAGTTAGTAGTTTTACCTAGAAAAGATTACTTTTCAGGCAGGCCTTGAAGGCTGAATGTGATTTTCCCAGGCATCAAGGGCAGAAGGAAAATGACTTTTCCTTAATACCAAAGTGCTCTGTACACCAATACAATATGAATCTTTTACGAGTTCAAAAAACAAGCATATACACTCCCATAAATTGTAGAGTGTGCAAACTGAGACTTATGAACCCCAGAATGCATCTCTGTTTTGTATATTAATTATAGTTTGAGCATCCCCAATCTAAAAATCTGAAAGCCCAAACTCTTTGAGTGCTGCTAGAATGTTGAGATTTCAGATTTATTGCATAATGCTTATCTGGTAAGTATGATGCAAATATTCCAAAATTTTTTAAAAATCTGAAATTTGAAACACTTTGGCTTCTAAGCATTTCACTTAAGACCTACCCAACTTATACTTGCCCAATTGTAAAACCAGACTCATTACTCCTTCCTGTAAGCTGTCTCCCTCCTCTGTCTTACTGGAATCACCTTCATTGAAGAGTCCCTCATCCTTAGACATTTTGGTTCTGTCTGTCCCGCCACCTTCTTCCTTGCCCTACACATACCATCCGGAGAGGTGTCCCTCCGACCAGCCTCTCCCTGCCTGCCATCCCAACCATACTGATGCCAGTTCAGCCTTTTGTCTCCTGCTGCTGTCTTTTCTCTGCTCCCCTTGTCTCTTGTCTCGCTTCCAGTGAATACATTGCTCTCTTCATAACCCAGATCAGCCCACATTGCTCTCTGGCTTAAACCTTCAATGGCTCCCACTGACCTCAGCAAGAAGCTCAAAAGCGAGCATAGCATTCATGGCCCTTTGCCCTCTGGGTCCAGCCTACCTTTCCTTCCTCACTCTCACCATCCTATAGTCAACCCTCCCCTAAAACCTACACCCACGGGTACTCTGTATTCCTGCCTGCATGTTCCAAAAACGTGCCTGGCTCCTTCCTACTCTGTGGCCAGCCACACACTCTCTTTTCCGTGCCTGATTTTCCTGCCATATTTAGTGGTAGCACCACAGCCATACCAAATGCTCCCTGCTCCTGAAGCTTTCTCGGACTAATGCCCCTTGCTGTCCCCATCCTGCCTCTGTGAGGGAGACAGCAAGCCAAAGATATAGGCAGAGAAGGGAGGTAAGCCAGGTTGGCGGGGTCTTGGAAATCAGGGAGGGAAAAGCCTGTGAGCAAAGTTGCTTATGCAAAAGCCTCTGCCCCAACTCAGCAGAACGCTCTCACCAAACAAGGAGACCTACCCTCAAAAAGAACAAGAAAGCAAATTCACACATTGGAAAAATGCCCAGGGCAGAAGAGAATGAAAAGCCACCCGTCGGCAGTAGGTGCTGCAGAGATTCCGCACGAAACCCAAATCAAACGGGACGGGGCATATGGGCCCCAGCCATCCTGGCCGGCACCTGCTTCTGAGGGGCAGGGCAGCCGGGCCTCCAAAGTGCTCAGGCAGCCACAGGGCCGGCCTCATTCAGGGCTGACCAGGGCAGGTTGGGAAGCACCCTAGGGCCGAGCGGGCTCACGGCGTTTCTGCATCTCTCGCCTGTGAGGACATTTCCAACAGGGCCATCTCCCCTTTTGCTTCAAATATCCAGACATCCTCAGTATAACTCGAAATCTCAAACTCAAACACCTGGGTGGGAGGTGACCAGATTAAATAATGTTCCTTAGTAGGGACCAGGATGCATCACCGTCGTCTGCTGATATTTCACGTGTTGGAGCACTTGTGGGAAATCTTCTATTATTCGAATGTTTGCTCAATTTTTAAAAACACTTTGCAGTGCAAAACAAATGAGGCCACTGGCGTTTGAGCTCTGGCATGCATTTTAAGATTAAGACCATGAGTTTGGAGCACACAAATCACGACCCTTAATTTTGCTTGAGGCAGTTTCTTTGCCTCATGTTGCTAACCTTCCATTCAGTAGCTCTGCTCTTTTTATGCAAGAATTTGTCTCTGCAGAAACCAGGCTTCCGTTTTCGAGAATATTCCCAAATATTTCTCGGTGCATTCCCCTGGTATATCACCCCTGGGAGGTGAAAGCAATGCCCTTATTTATTCATTTGTTTATTCATATTGTAAAAAGAAGAAAAATTCTTAGACCTCCGCCAGCCTTGTCTTCCCTCTGTAATTTTGCAGCTGAGGAAACTGAAGCTCAGAGAGGGGACCAGCTAGTCCTGGGCCTCAGAACTTCTGCCCGGGCCTCGGGCGTGTTTAGGGATCTTGCACACCCTACATATCCGTGTTCGTGCTTTCATAGTCCTTAAGAAAAAGCCCACCAGGTTGCCAGATGTGCTGCACTCTAGGGAGCCTGAG
Organism: Loris lydekkerianus; assembly: GCA_963574355.1. Lineage (NCBI taxonomy): Eukaryota > Metazoa > Chordata > Mammalia > Primates > Lorisidae > Loris > Loris lydekkerianus. The sequence goes on along the minus strand of CAUYPK010036704.1, from coordinate 81,385 downwards.
GAAGTGGTTTGCCAGCGATGAGAAGCGGGCCGGGTCTGAGCTGCAATCTGGCGTTGACATCAGCTTCGCCTTTCCACGGTGAGAGATAAGAGGCCCATGGAGGAGGCTTCGGCACAGAAATGATGCGCGGCCTCCTTTCCAGCGCGGGCACGGTGCGCCTCCCCTCTGCCTCCTCCTTCCCCTCGACCCTGTGCAGCCCAGGACCCCTGGGCCCGCCCCTGTGCCAGGGAGAAGCACCTATCTGTCCTGAGTCCTGTCCTTGCCCCTCTCTGTCTATTTCTCAGGGCCCCACTCTTTTTCTGGGGCCTCTCTTGAAAGACACGCCTGAAACAATCATTTCTGCTGTATATGTCAGCTCCGGCATCTCTTTGGAGAAACAGTGGCTGAGGAGGCGGCAAGCAGGAGGCAAAGGCGGGAAGGTAAAGGTGGCTTCCCAGGCTGTTGGCCACAAGGGAGGAACCTCCTGGCAAATGCCAGATGGTACCTCTGGAGGGGCCCCTTTGTACCCTGAAGCTCAGGGGGACCCTATGTGCCTGTGCCCTCACTTATCCCACATGTCACATTTATTGTCACGTCAGTAAAGACTTTGGTTACAAATTCCCTATTTTCACTTTAAAAAATGTATGAATACATATGTGTATGTGTGTCTGTGTATGAGAGAGGGGGAGAGGGAGGGAGAGGCATGCGTGTACCACGTGCTCAAATCTCGCAATAACCAACCATTCCATGAGTAGGTGTTATTACTTTATTAAAGGTCCCCACTTTCCAGAGAAGGACCCCGTGGCTCCTCTTTCTCTCCACACTTGCCTTGGTGCCCTTCCCCTCCTGTCTACTCCGCCATTCCTGCCTCAATGTCATATTCATTCCCGAAGCTGAGGTTGACCCAGTGTTCATGTGGGCTGCAGTCCCAGGTCTGTCTCACCCTGTGGCTTTATTCATGGAGTTTCTGCCCAGGTGACATCCAGCCTTGGACATTCCAGAGGACTCACGGGACACTGCAAAATGCTCTTTTGCTAGATAGAGTTGGCCACAGACCAGAACACCACTGTGTCCTCAGGCAGCCTGGAGGACAAGAGCCCCAGCTCTGGGGTCAAAGAGAGCAGGGGTCCCCTGACTGTTTGTGCTGCTTTGGGCTAATGGGGAGCCCATCGGATGGGGCAGGACTAAATAGTGCTAACCTCATGGGATTGTCTTGAGGATGAACTGAGATAAGAAGAGTGTTTCCAGAGACAGAGACCTCCAGTATGACTTAGAAGGGACCCAAAATTATTTTATTTTGTTTTGTTTTATTATTTTTTGAGACAGAGTCTCACTCTGTCACCCTGGGTAGAGTGCTGAGGCAGCATAGCTCATAGCGACCTCAAACTTCAGCTCTCAAGCCATCCTTCTGCCTCAGTCTCCTGAGTAGCTGGGACTACAGGCACCTGCCACAACACCTGGCTGGTTTTTCTATTTTTAGTAGAGATAGTGTCTGCTCTTGCTCAGACTGGTCTTGAACTCCTGAGCTCAAGCTATCTACTGCCTCGGCCTCCCAGAATGTTAGGATTACAGTCTGAGTCACTGTGCCTGCCCACTAAAATAATTTTAAATGATAACACAGACAAAGCATTAAATAGCACTGACTCTCAGGAAGTGCATTCGGTCCTTTTTCACTCTCTTTGAATTCTCCTAATTATGTTGAGAAAGTCTCCCCTTCATGTTAGTGCATCCTTAACACCCCACACTGGCTAATGTTCCTTACCTTTTAACAGAGAGAAGCTTCAGGGTCAGAGTCCAACCACAGGAAGTTTTCTCTAGGTAGAATTTAATAAATATTTTGTCTCTATTGGAATAATTTTTATGGCTACTATTTATAGTCATGATACAACATTTTGCTCTTATAAGTAAATGCATTTAAGTTTTGTAAGTAAGTTTGCTCTGTAAGTAAATGGATTTAAGTTCTGTAAGTAGGTTCATTTAATCTCATAGGTTCAATAAGATTGTGTAATATTTCACAAAAATGACTGAGATAGCAAGTTCTCTATTGCATCAATTGAGAAAGTCTTACTTTACTACTAATATTGCTTCAACTAGCATCAATAGCATTCACAAATGTTCAAAATTATAATGGGAGTCTATAAGTGATGACGGTCTCAGCATCAGGGAGACAATCCCCATGGAGAGATCAGTACAGTGATGACTGTTCTCATGTCAACTCAAGAGGTACCATGGGTCCCAAGAAAGGGGACATGTTCACAATCCAGACACTCTCTCCCATTTTCCCTGTCACCAGGTCTCATTACCATCAGAGTGAAGAAGAAACCAGTTTATATAACATGAGCAAGGAAGAAGCTTGAACCAGAACTCAAGTTGGTACCAGGGAATGGGGACAGAAGCCTTTGGCCTTAGCTCTGTCGTATGTCCCATCCGAGCACAGGACACATAGTTTCCTCATCTAAATCAGACTGAAGGGCCCTTCCAACTCTGAGGATCTGGCAATCTTTGCTTATTTAATCCCTCATTTTTTCTCGGTCAGATTTAAAGCCAGATTATTCAATAGGAAGTGACCTTCATCAAATGGAAACCTGGGATTCTGCTAAGGAACTTCACTCCAGGAAGAAATCTCTGGGGTCAGACAAGTCCACCTGAGCATTCTCAGTCTGCAAGATGCTGCTCCTGACAGTACAAACCTCATAGGTTCCATAATATTATGTAATGTTTCCAAAATGACTGATCCAGCAAGTTTCTCTGTCGTATCAGTTGAGCAAATCTTAGCTTGGTACTAATTTTGCTTAAGCTCTTCTCTGACACTTCCCTTTAATTAAACAGAGGGCAAGGCCTTCGGCTCTTGGCAGACAGTATGTTCCAACTGAGATACCAGAAGTAAACTTAGAGGAATATGAAGAATATATCCCCAGATGAACCTTGAGCACAGAACCGGGGCTACAAGGGACAGTGGTATTTGAGCTGGTCTCTGAAAAGAGAGAAAGATTCCTCCAGGCAGAACTGAAAGAAAGAAAAAGACTCTTCCAGATCTGAAAAGGTGCACCAGGCCTCAGGAAGGGCAGGTCCCTTAAAATCAGGGGGTCTTAGCTTGGTTCATATCACAGAATGCTCCAATGAGGCCTGTGGACCCCTGATAGGATAATGTGGGTTATTTTTTAATGCAATATGAAAAATTAGCATTGTTCCTGTAGATTTTTAAAAATTATGATTAAAGTATACACGATACAAAATTTATTCTTTTAATCCCTTTTTAAGTATTCTTAACAGCATTAAGTACATACCCATCATTGTACAACCATCACTATTATCCATCTCCAGAACGTTTTTCATCTTTCTAAACTGAAACTCTACACACTAAATGCTAACTTACTATTCCCTCCTCCCCATCCCATGGCAACTACAATTCTACTTTCTGTCTATGAATTTGTCTATTCTATATACCCCATGTGAGTGGAATCATACAGTAATTATCCTTTTGGCTTATTTCATTTATAATGGAATCTTCAAAGTTTCTTATAGCATAATGCTATTACATGCATAAAGTAAAAAAAAAGATTATAAAAAAATTACACTAAATAATAGTTATCTGAATAATTTTTCAATTGATACAGTAATATATGTGCTTTTGTTAACCATTAAACAAGATATAGAGATGGGACTATAGTTATAATTTCCAAAGAGTATTGAGTCAATTTTAAGATATCCTATAACAACTATAAAGTGATATGAAAATATTTGCCATTTCTATTGATAACAAAATCACCAGAATCACAGGTAGTGTTGACATAATTGCAGTTTATTGTCTATATTCAGAACTGAAGGAGGTACAACTTTCAGTTAGAAGTTAGCAAAAATAAATATAAAATTTTCTCTATCCAATCTCACACGCTCCCTGAATTCATTCGTGTAAATCCTCTGCTCCCAGGCTAAGAATCTTCACCCCAATGTTCATAGCAGCTCAAGTCACAATTGCAAACGACCCAAGTGCCCATCAACCCCTGAAGAGATAAATATACTGTGCTATGTGTATACCAGGGAATACTATTCAGTCATAAAGAAAGATGGAGACTTCACACTTCTTTATTTACCTGGAAGAATTTGGAGAACATCCTCCTAAGGAAAATATCATAAGAATGAAAAAGCAAGCATCCAGTGTGACAATATGAAACTAGCAGATGAAGCACCGAACACCCCCATGATAGAAAAACACATTTAAATTCAAGAAGGGGGAGGAAGAAGGGTGTTTGGGAAGCTCTCACCTAAGGGGAAAATTCAAGGGTACATGGCACACTTCCTGGGGGAGAGCTCAACTTCAACTGTAACTTGGACTTTACCTCACAAATGCAAACAATGTAGTCTAATTATATTAATATGTACCCTTATATTAATCTGAAATTTAAAAAAGATTTCCACCCCAGAGAAGGGGTGTTTTTATTCTCTACCAATTTATTTCGTTCTTGATCCAGAGGTTTGACGAAGGCCGGATTCTCCCAGCTTCCACCTGGCCCCAGAAATTGACCCATTGGCATGGGCAGTTGGCCAGACTTTGGGATACCAAATCACCCCCATTAACTCCTCACCTCAGGCATCGTGTTTGAGCAGCAGCCTATGAAATGGAGTAATTAAAATAAAAGACAAGCCCGATTTTTGTTCAAAAGCTGTGCCATTTGGCCTCATGGCTTATGTTGATTTGTTGTGTACCAAAGCAGTCGAATGCAAACACAGGGATGGCCAAACACAGCCCTTGGTGTGAGGGGACAGTGGCATTCTGACCAGCAGAGGAGGCACACCACCCTGCTCATAGTAGTTGCTTAATTTTTCTCATCTGCAAATAGGCTTTGGATTGCCAACCTTTAATTAAGAAGCAGTTTTCTTTTCAAAAGCAATGTGTTCTAATAAATACCATCTGAGCTTGGTAGGGTAGGGGTGAGACAGAAATTATAACTGCAGCTGAAAAACCAGGAGACTCCCAGCAGGCCAACCATGAAGGCCTCAGGAAGGGAATAGTTTCCATGTGCTTTGGAGGGGCGGACCCACCTCATGGGCTGTGTTCTCTGTCTTCAAAGCCAAGCAATGGTGCTGCTGGCCTGACTTCTACCTCTGTGTAGAGAGGACGGGAAGAAGCAGAGAGAGAGCAAGGCAGGGTATTGGCTTAGATGACCTCTGCCCTGGAATTCTATGACTTTGGAATCAAGCAAAGTACCCAGGGTGAGGTTAGACATTTTCTTACTGCAGCTCACATTACCAGCTTTGGACAAAGGGCTTCCTCAAAAATAAAGTGTTTCTATAGATTGAAATGCCTTGGTATCCCTGTGACCATCTCTGCCCCTTACTTAGGGTTACCAGATAAAATAAAATATGTCCAATTAAATTTGAATCGCAGATACAAAATGCATAATTTTTTAGTATAAGCATGTCTCATACAATATGCCAAACATATGCAAATGCATTACCCATTGTTTATCTGAATTTCACACTTAACTGAGTGTTCTGTATTTTTATTTCCTAAATTTGGCAACTCTATTCCCACTGGAATCAGATTTTGGGACCTTTTCCTCTAGATCTTTGTGGGCCAGCCTGAGACACAGAGACATCTGTGAGTCTTAGAGACATCTCTACAGTCAGTATAACAGTTAAGAATATGGACTTTGGAGTCTTAAAGACTCAAAATGACTTTCAACTCAGACCTGTCACATTTTGGTGGGTTGACCTTGAAAAGATTACTTGGCTTCTCACAGGCTCAGATGTGTCCTCTGCAGAATGGGGAGTTTGAAATCGAGGGCTGATGTTTAGCTCTAGCCAATACCACAGCCTGTACCCATTGTTAAAAAACGGAAGCATTTTTCAAGCCGGGTGGTAAATAACTTCTGCCCCACCCACACCCCCATTTATCACACCAGACACACTAGCTCCTCCCCTGCCACCCCTGAACCCTTACGCCATCTCATCTAGCAAGGAATACCTGGCACAGACAACGGCATCTAAGACCCTTTCCCATCCATCCAGGGCTTTGCCCCAGATCAGCAAGTATCTGTGGTTTATTGATAATAATAGTTAAATACATTGACTATCATTGCTGTTAGGAATCCCCACTTCAAAAGGTTGTTGTAAGGGTTAAGAAAAATGATACAGAAGAACTTAAAAGAACTGGGTGATACAGGGCATGGCTCACAGGCTCACACCTACATATACACACTGAATGAATGAGTGAATGAATGAATGAATGAATGAATTCATATGTTATTTATAAGAAAGAGCCTTGGTTTTCTTTGTACGTGACAAAGTATTCTCCCAACCTCCACCCCCACCCCCAGATTAGAATCACTAATTATATAGACTTTCAGAAATTTTAAATATCATTCTAGGTCTAATTTAATTTTTTCCTCTTTAAATAGAGGAGAACTGAGCTGGTACAATGTCCTGACTCATCTAAACAAGGCTGCCATTATGCACCGGAGGTTTGAGGGATCATTGAAAACATCTTTTGCTCAAAATTATCTCTCTTTCATCCAGCTGACACAAAGCCTGAAATTCCACCATTGCATTTTAGCCATCTTTAAAAAGCGAACTAAGGCTTATCAAGGAAATGACTCAGGGTCGTCCTGAGAACCTCAAGTGCTGGGCTGTGGGGTGGTGAGAAGGGGATTCTGAAAGAAGCTGAAAGGAGACCTAGCACTTGCCAAAGACACATGTGACCAACTGTAAGACTGTGTGACAAGCTGGCTATGTGTTACATTGTCCCACTGGGGCCATTGTGCAGTTGTGCTGTTGCATAATACAGAGGGACAAAAAGCATGAATACTAACTGATCATTTCATTCAAAAGAAATTCTGACATGGAAGCCAGACCCTGATGCTTCCTTTCACTAAGCAAAGCTAAAAGTCTTCTATTGCTGGTTAAGGGTTTTTCAGCTTGATGGATGGAAATGTTTTTTTCAGATCTACAAAGCATGGATCATACAACAAAGCCCCCAAATATCCAGGGGGCAAAAATGTAACTGGGATCATATCTATTCATAAATGCAAATGGGTCCCATCACCCGGGTTAAAGCTAACTGGTGGAGTTCAACATACCTTGTGTTTGAAGGTATCTTTGATGACAATTTAATTCAGTCTACATATACATTATTTTGAGCACAGTTAGTGAGAACTAACCGATTGCTGGTATAAACTACATGGTTTCCCCCAAAACATAATATTGTTCTGTGCCACATTTTGGTCAAGGACAGACCACATGTACAATGGTGGTCCTATAAGATCATAATGGAGCTGACAAATTCCTATTGCCTAGTGATGCTGCAGCCATTGTTACACTGTAGTGCAATTACTTTATTTTCTATAAATCTAGTTCAGCTTAAGTGTACAGTATTTTTAAATTCTACAGCAGTGTACAGTGATGCCTTCGGCCCTTACATTCACTCACCACTTACTGATTGACTCACCATAGCAACTTCTAGTCCAGAAAGTTCCATTCATGTTAAGCGCTCTATATAGATGTACCATTTTTTATCTTTCATACCTTACTTTTACTTACCTTTTCTAGGTGAGGTAAGTTTAGGGACATAAGTACTTAGCGCTGAGTTACAATTGCCTACAATAGTCATTACAGTCACATGCTGTGCACATTTGCAACCTGGGCCGCCACATAACAGACTCTCCATCTAGATTCGTGTAAGTACATGTTATGATGTTCGCACAAAGACAAAATCGCCTAATGATGCAATTCTCAGAACATAGACCCATCCTTAAGCAGCGAATGGCTAGAAAATACAACATCTAATAATTTCATTGGTTTAGTTTGGAAGATCAGAATCAAAGAAATGAAGATGAAAACGTCTGGAAAAAACAGGAGCTAAAATTCTGGCATTTTTCTCTTACTATCAATATTTGTGACTTATTTAATTAACCAATGGTCACTGGAAGAGGAAGGATTTTCCCATCAGAGTCTCATTAGTTTCCTTGTCTTTTTTTTCCTGAATTCTATTGTATCCCTCTCTCCCCTTTGGCTGCCTGTTTTAATTAATTTTGCACTACATTCAAAGGTTTTGCTTTTGTGCCTCTCTGTTTGATTTAAATTCCTTTTTTTTTTTTTGGCAAATAAATAAATAAATAACTATCAAAGCTAATGAGGCTCTGAAGATTTGAGATGGAAATATCATATGCAGATTCTTTTTTTTGGGTCCCAGCTCAACGGAAGACCAAAAATAACACTTGAAAGTTTGATTAAGAAATCTCAGGCTCCCTCTCCCACCCCTCCCGCCAATCTTTCTGCTGGCATTTTTCAGTTATTTGACAAATTTAAAAAAAAAAAAATTATGTTTCCCTCCATCGAAAAACTCTGGAGAGAATTCTGGTCAAAAATGGCTTGTGCTTAACTGCTGTTCATCCATCATCCTCAACTGGCTGGTTCATGTCTGTCCCAAGCGGTCTATACACATGCACACACACTCACCTTCATACACATTCACACAGAGATCCTACGTGTCCTCACACACACACTCACCCATTTCCATACACACCTGCTCACATACAAACTCACGTACACACTAACACATTTTTACATGCACACAAGTACACAAACCTGCACACTTATATAAACACATGCATGCACATGTTCACACATGTGCACACAGTCACATACAGACTCCCATGTAAACACACACACATTCTTCCACACACTCAGCACACGCATCATGCTTTGGCCAGTTGAGGTTCTAATTTCAAATCTGTGTCACTTACAGACCATTCTTCAATATCCCCTTCCCCCCAAAGACATCTTTGAGAGAAATTCCAAGACCCCACCCTGTCCTTTTGGGTGCATTACAGGACTGCCTGGGACACAGTTATTAAACTGTTGCCAAAAGAGCTCTTCCATTGTGTAATCTGCTTTTGCCCGAGATCCTTGTATCCTTTACTGAGAAAGTCTGATTCATTTCCCAGAAATTTTCATCTGCTATTAATCTTTCAGGATATAGTTAGTGTTGTGATATTTTCAGATATTGTTTTCGGGTGGCAGGGGGAGGGGAGGGCGGATTTCAAGTGGCTGTCCCCTGGCAGTTTCTGAGATTACTCAGTGCTTATAAGCAGCTCAGAACTGTGTGACAGCATTTCCATGCAAGGGACTTACAATCATGTTTCATTAATTCGACGTGAATGAAGCCTCATTTCTGGCCTTGAGGAGCTTAAGATGTATGTGAAATTAATAACAGAACAGATGTCTTCACAATTTGGTTCCTCTGGAAAAAAAAAAAAAAAAAAAGAAAAAGAAAAAAAAGGAACCTGATTACTTTGAAAACTTCAATGCTTTAAAATGCAGACCCAGGGAGTTTTTACTCCAGGGTAAAGAGTTATGCCTTGATATCGTCCACATCTCAGAACTAAGTGGAATTTAAATGTCAGATTTATATTAAATAGTCATATTCCCCATTATGACATATAATAAACAACAGCTTATTACTTTCATTAATAAGATGAGCTGGACATTTAAACTAAAGCTTGGGAAATAAAACCAGAACCTCATAAGCGGGAGGGGCCGAGCAGACACAGAGGACTTGTGGGGGAATATTCAGGCAGCCCGGTTGTTAGCTCGGTTTCAGATAATTTAATCACTGTTTCCTCGCAGGAAAACAAAATGCATCTGTGCTCACACAAAACTCACTACTTTATAAAGAAGTTGAGCTGTCTCTCGTGGATGCATGTGCCAGAGGCCGAAGCTCTCCGTTTCACAGGACACTTTAAGTCTTCCCTCTTTATTTTATTTTTCTCTTCTTGCCTGGAATCCTAGTTCTTTATCTAGGCTTCTGAGGTTCTAAATGCCGCTCAAGCTGAATTTTAGCACCTCTCTGGGCACAGCAGGAGGACTGGGTTTTTATTTCCCAAGTCCAAAGGGGGAAAGATCAACCCAGGGGGGTGCATTTCTGGAGGATGGGGAGAGAGTGATGGTCCTCTGGGCACATGACCGGAAGTTCCCCTTCATGGGCTAAGCAAAGGAGTGAAGTTTGCACATGGAGGGGTTTAACATGTTAGGTCGGGGGGCGCGATTGGAGGGAAGTGGTAGGGCAATTGACAGGATCTCACCTAATGTGCACAACGCCAGGATATTACAAATTGAACTTTACCCGGGAAGTAAGAACAACATAACCTAAAAATTTGTACCCTCGTATTGATTTGAAATAAAAATTAAAATAAAAGAACATATTAAGTTCCAGAATCTGTCCCCACAACCATGCTAATGACTCCCCTTTCCAAACCTACTGCGTGTCCTTGAACCTGTCACCACCCCCCACTTTTCTCATGGAGAAAACACCAGTGTTAAGACCAAATAATCTGAAAACTTCTCACTTTGCATTCTCCATTTCTTCTCAATGCGGCTTTCATGATTTTTGTTCTGTTACTCCTCCACCTCCTCCCTCTCAAATCTGGACTAGGTGGCAGGTTCCACAGTCCAGTCGCCTGTGCAGACGGCCCTAGAGAGGATGAGCAAGACCAGTTTGCAGGGTGGATCGTCCAGCCCCAGCTCTCCCCACAGGTGAGGCCTTGGGGAAGACATGCAGGTTATGTTGCCCCCCCACCCCGCCGCCCCACTTCTCCTGTGAAAAGGGGGAGGAATAGCCCTCACCCAGCACTGTTGTGGGAATGATACCAGCTGACACAGGGAGTGTTTGTCTGGTAGCAGGGCAGCTACTGTTACTCTGTTACTATTCACAACTAGGGGGAGTAAACAAGGTGCCTGAGGGAGACAGAGGTGTCCAGAATGACTGCACTCTGGGAAACTTCCCACCCTGCCGCACTCCCCGACACCTCTGTTGAAAGACAACTGTCAGAGTCTTCTCTACTCATGATGGATACAGGGCTGTGAGCGCACAGCAGTGAGAACTGGGCCTGGGAGGCAGAGGGCAGGCCCCCTCCAAAGGGGTGCAGGGCAGCTTGATGTCAGGCAATTATCCCCCCAGGGGTGTATCCCAATGGCACTGCGTGGCCAAACCTTCTACCCCATCAAGGAAACCAGGAATGTGGGGTTTTATGTGAAAACTTATAGATTTTCAGTAGAGGTCACTGCAAGTCTCCAAACTATCTGAAACCATTGGGGTCAGGTGCAGTTCAGTATTTAGAGATGCTCAGATTGAAATATATCATATAGGCCGGGTGCAGAGGCTCATGCCTCTAATCCTAGCACTCTGGAAGGCCGAGACAGGTGAATCACCTGAGCCCAGGCATTTGAGACTAGCCTGAGCAAGAATGAGACACCATCTCTACTAAAAACAGAAAAACTAGCTGGAAGTAGTGGTGGACACCTGTAGTCCCGGCTTCTTGGGAGGCTGAGGCAAGAGATGGCTTGAGCCCAGGAGTTTGAGGTTGCTGTGAGCTATGACACCATAGCACACTAGCCAGTACAACAGAATAAGACTCTGTCTCAAAATAAATAAATAGATAGATAGATAGATAGATAGATAGATAGATAGATAAACAATATAATGCAACTCCATCTATTACCTGGTACTCCCAAGAGGAGGTTGGGAAAGTACATCACAGTCAAGCCCATTAATATTTCTGCATCAAAAATAATCTTACCAACGAAGAGTAGTGAGTCATAGGACTCAGCTCTTCCTTCTCCCCATGGGGCACAGGAGAAGCCCCCACCACTCTGGCAGAGCCAAGATTGAGGCCATGTGACCAAGTTTCCTGCAGCCAGGTTCACTCAGTTTGGGGAGGATTGTAGGAGGCACAAAGCTTTGGGATTCCTGAACGGTAAAGGCCCATAACAATCATCGACTAAGTCATATAATCACTACATAAGATCACCACCCTCAGCTCTAAGGGACGGAAACCCAGCTCACTCAGGCTTAAACAAGTAACAGCAACAACAGTCAAGTTTACCAGCTCACGTAATAGAAGAGCACGGAGGGGTCTGGTCAGGAGCACCTGGATTCAGACTTTGACAATGGTCCCAGGACTTATTTTTTCTCTGTCTTACTGTGTCACTTTTGGCTGCCTTGGGTCTACCCTTGAGCAGATGCACCTTGTGGTAGCAAAAAGGCTGCAGAAGCTCTAGCTCCACATATTTCTGGAATTGATTCCCCTGGAAAACATAATTTTCTCTGGCCCAGCATTCTCAACAAAAGCCGTGGGGACCTCCGTGGTTCTGATGGGGCTACTTGTCCATCCTGAAGCCAGTCCTAGTCACAACAGTTGAGATCATGTGCCCACTTAGACTGAGGGTAGGTTCCTTCTGGCCCATTCCACCTGGACTTGAGCACAGTGGTGTCTGAGTGAAGCTAGGGATGGGGTCAAAACCCCAGGGGTCTGTTACCATGGCAACTCAGCTGCATCCTCTCATTTCAGCAGAGCGGGTGGTCAAAGTAAGAAAAGAGGCAAGACCTGAGCAAGGTCACATAGGAAGTTCCAGGCAAAGCCAGTGCTGTGCCCAACTCTCTCGCAGCTTACAAATCCCCTCATTGTGCCACATGGGTTTCTAGGACAGGTGGAGGGTGGGCTCCCACCACCCAGGCTGCTCAGTGAGCCTCCTCTGTCCCCCACACCCCCCAGGCCTTGCTGAAAACATGGAGAGATATGAAGATAGACTCACACACCCTTGAAAACAGACCTAAGCGTGAGCCCACACACAGCTCCCAGCAAGCTTGTTCTGAAGTCACCATGATTTATCTTTCCTTCGTTTCCTGTGTCTCCCACATCTCCAGACAGGCCTCTGTTGAGACAAGCACAGAGTTACCACTCAGTAAACGTCACTGTTATTATTGTGGTTGTTTCTTAACTGTCATTTATTTCCCTTCACGCTCTTCTTGGTCTACCCCGTTAACTTGCCCTGAGGTACATAAGGATTAAGAGCAGAGGGAGTGTGAACAGCCCAGCCCAGCAGAAGGACCAAAGGAGAAGGCATTCTTAACAGGAGCCAAAGCCTAAATTCAGAAAAAGGCATGAAAGCCTAGTAATTATTAGTGGGCACAGATCTTTCCAATTTATAAACTACTTTCTCATCCATCGCCCCATTTGCTTTCAAAAGAAAAGAAAAGAAAAGAAAAGAAAAGAAAAGAAAAGAAAAGAAAAGAAAAGAAAAACATTCCTCCTAAACAAAAACAAAATCAACCCTAGAAGTGAGATCAGAAGGGAAAATGCTCACCATTTACAGATGAGAAAACTGAGCACTCCAAAAGAAGCATTTAGTATAGAGGACTAAACATCATACTCGTTACGACAGCCACCAATTTCATAATTCATCTGAGGAATTACTGGGAACAAGACATTCTTGACAATTTAGTAAGGTTTTCTAGGCACAGAATGGTGGGACTGGGAGAGGACCTGAGTCCTAGTTCAGAAGTGTTGTACTACACGCATAGATGTGTGCCTGAAACTCACACACTCCCACTATTAGAAATTCAGAGATCAGTATCACCAATAAAGTGGTGGATCTAAACATTTATAGGGCCTCACCAAGACCATAAACACTCACAGGGCCTTACATTATCAAGGTCCTCATTGAACTTCATGTAAAAGTATCAAAAGCTCGCCAGGCTGCAAATCTTCAAGCCGTGTATGAAATAAGCCCCATTTCCGGGTGGCACCTGTGGCTCAAGGAGTAGGGCACTGACCCCATATACTGGGGGTGGTGGGTTCAAGCCCACCTCCAGCCAAAACTAAAAAAAAAAAAAAAGAAAAGAAAAGAAATAAGCCCCATTTCCTACCCACTGCCGGTATTTCTATGCCTTGTTTTTCCCTTATCACCTACCCAGGGTCACCACCCTGACCTTTCTTCCTACCTCTCTTGCATTTGTCGCTTTATCTCAGGTGTAATAAAGATGTTTGTCTTCCCTTTGCTAATAACAAATCAATTCAATGAGCGTTTTTTGATCTGCTAGAAGGTGGTTGTTGTCATCTCCACTTTACCTGGAAACAGGGGCTTGGGGAGATGTAAGTAATTTATCCAAAGCCGTGTGGCTAGAACGTCCTTCTCTGGCTCATTTGACTCTAGCTTGCCATTTCATTCTACCCAGTTCCCCTCCTTTTGAAGCCAGGAAGACTGAGGGCTCATGTCCTAGCCTTGAAAAAAGTGGGAAGAAAGTAGCTGTTTCTGGTCACCGTTAGGGCTGAGTCGGGCACAGTCAGCCATTCGGCGACACCAGCTGAGTTCCTCCTAAGTGTTCCCCGCCTGCAGTTGTTCGAGGTGTTTGAGAGGCAGACAAGAAAGGAGGCAGGAGAACAGTCTTTGTTAATTAAAGTATAATTGATTCCAAAACTGTTTGTTCTTGGACGAGAGCCTATATTGGCAACCATCGATGGAAAAGTAAGTTCACGAATCCAGCCAGCAGTATTGTGCGAGTATCTTTGCATCTACATTTATAACTGTGTGTGTATATATTCTATTTTAGTAGATCATATGTGCCTATGGTAAAAAGATTTTGAATTATGAAAGGTCTTTCTCATATGCATCATCCAGCCACCCAGCTTCTCCCTTTAAAGACAACAATTTGGTTCTCTTGAGCCCATCCGGAGAAGGTGAAGGACAACATATTATCACATTTTGCAATACTTATCAACCTGGTCAATGAAAAATAGCATGACTGACCTTTGAACAGCATGGAAGTTAGAGATCCGACTCCCTGCTAGTCTAAAATCACATATAACTTTTGACTCCCTGAAAACTTAACTACAAATAGCCTATTATTTATCAGAACCCTCACCAACAACATAAACAGTAGATTAATGTATATTTTGTGTGCTGTAAGTGTCCTATGCAGTATTTTTACAATAAAATAAGCCATAGGAAAGAAAGTGTTATTAAGAAAATCATCAGGGAAAGAAGATATATTTGCTATTCGTTAAATGGGAATGGATGGTCATCAAGTTCTTCATTTTGTTTATCTCGGGGTGACAGAGGCAGAAGAGGTGAAGGAAGGAGAGTGGGAGGCAGGGGAGACAAGTGTACTTGATATAACTTTTATTGAAAAAAATCCCCATATAAGTGCACCCACAAAGGCCAACTGCATGTCATTTTTCTTGAATTTGCTCTTTGTATTCTCAGCACATTTTCCTGGTCAGTTGTTTGACTTTTTCTTATTGATTTATAAGAACTCTTTGTATATTCAGGAAAATCATTATTGTAGGGTATGAACAGCAAATATTTTCCCAAGTTTAGTTTGCTTTTAATGTTTGATTTCTTTTCTTTTTTTTTTTTTTTTTATTATGCAGCCTCATAAAGATATCCCCTGTAGGCAAATTGATCAATGTTTTCTTTCATGGCTTCTGGTGTTTCAGTCACATTGTGAGAACTCTTATCTGCTCTGAGATTATTTTAAAGTTTCTCCACATTTTCTTCAATTCTTTTATCTTTTATTGCATGTATAAAAACATTAATTCATCTGGAATTTATTCTGGTATAACTTGTGAGATAGGAATCCAACTTTATATATTTTCCAGATGAGTACTCACTTATTCCAACTTATTTATTAAAAGACATATTAAATGAACTTTCTTTTCCCTCACGTATTTGAAATTCTCAAGCCTTGGTAGCAGCTGTTATTTCAGCATTCTTCATTTACTTCATTGTTGGGAGGCCATATAATGATTTCAAGCTGATACTATCACTCACAAGGCTTGTGGGAGTGATTTTATACAAATTTTAGATGATATAGACTATTTTGATAAAGAACAAGGACTAAAAGCACATACCAACCAAAGAGTTACATCAAACTGAGGTTATGAATAAAAAGCACGGTGGGAATACTTCACATCTTGCACCTCTGATTTTGTTCAGGTTTCAGCTACCAAGAGAAAAAATATTTGACTATCAAAATGGGATTTAAAAGGGAATAGCTCTGTAAGCAAAAACATGGAATGTGAGAGCTGAAGAGGTTCTCATCCGAGATGCAATGCCTGGTACACGTGCACTCGTCTCCAGCAAGGAAAGCTTCTAGAATATGCTGCTAAGGTTCCAACTAAGGTTGGAGGTGTGACCCTACAGCCATGACATTCAAGCACTCCCTCAACCTGAGCTCACCTCATCTTTCTATAGCAACAGTTTTAACCACTTGAGCTTAAGGTGATCCTGGGACCTGCTTCCCACAGGGGAAGGCCTGGGTGCTCTTTAATCTTCTTAGTGCAAAATCCACGGAGCAAATTATAATTTGATATGGCTGCACTTAGCCAATAGAAACTCATAAACCATCTTAACATCATAATGCATTGTGACAAAGAATCGCTAAGTACCATGGAACATATGAGAACCCCAGGCTCCCATTCATCTCAGGCTTTATGCTAGGGCAGCATATTAAAGTGATTTCAACTTCAGAGCAGAGCTCCCCAAAGAGTGCTCCAGTCTTAATTAAAATGTCAATGAAATACAAAAGTGCATAAGGGATATTTTCAGAAATCATTCCCTTTTCACGTCCGGCTGGCTGGCTGGCTGCTTCCTCCCCCAAGTCTGCCTGTCTCCCCACTCAGCACAGCCACTCGGCCACCGGGGAGCTACCGCCTGGACCTTTTGTCATCGCCATGGGAGACTGGAGTGAGGTGGGCTGCGAAGGCCTGTTAAGGCTTCTCTGTATCTTGAGCTGAGATATGGGTTAGTGCCCCCTGGACGCACAGCCCAGAACAGCAGGACAAAAGGTGGTAGAGGGTAAAAGAAGGAGCAGAACTTAAGGGAAGAGAAACACCAGCCTGAAACCGGCTCAGCACAGAGTCAGTGAGCTGAGGGGAACAGGAGTGAGGAAGGATTTTCTCTAACTCAGGAGTCGAAAATGCAGATTCTTATGGGGCTAGACCAGGGACCTAGCAAAGAACATGGGGAGGCACAGGGTAGTAGGGAGTGGTGGAGACTGTGGTGAACTAGAAATCATTCTCCCTTCAAATGGGGCAGCTGCTGTCCAGCTTCAAGATTGCTTGTATGTGAAATGTAAATCTGATGTTACTAAGTCTTCTGATTTTTGCAAAAAAGCCAAAGCCAGCCAGGTGCAGGGATGTATGTCTGTAGGCCTAGCTGTTCAGGAGGCTGAGGTGGGAGATTCCTGGAGCCCAGGAGCTGAGGCCACCCTGGGAAACATAGCAAGTCCCCCACCCCGAAAAGGACAGGTATCTGTATGTTTAAGATATGAAATCTCTTGCTCATGTCCTTATTAAATATTTAAAGTCCTCTGCGTATCAACACACAAAAAAGTGTGTGATTGAACTCTGGCCTTCAAGTCTGGGGAGGGGCTGTTAGGCCCCAGCCTTATCCCAACCCTTCATTTAAATATTCATTCATCCGTCTCTCCATCCATCCATCCATTGGTCGACCTGCCCATCCATTCATTCCTTCATCCATCTGTCTACTTATCCATCCATCTGAGACAGTGAACTAGCAGGTCCTGCTCAATAAAAAGTCACAAGACCCAAACCCAGGTCCCTGATAAAAGAGGTGGTTAAAAAAGAAAAAAAAAAAAAAGAAAGAAAGAAAGAAAACACAGCTCAAACTAGCTAGAACCACGATGGCCGGGATAAACAATCTCACTGCTCATTATATTCTGCTTACAATGTATTATTAGCATACTGGAAGAAACCCCCACCAGCACTGTGACAGTTCACAAAGGCCATGATGACCCTTAGAAGTTACCCTTCATGGTTTCTATAGAAGAGGAACTCTTAGTTATGAGAACTTCCCACCCCTTCCCCTAAAATATGGTAAATAACTCTCCCTCCATTTAACATAAAAATAAATAAAAGATATTTAAAAAGACCCTGGAAACTCACAAATTCCTACTCTCTGGTGCTCTGAGAGATTGCTGCTGCTCTGTTTATGGGGCAGCCATCTTTATTTCTTTCTTTCTTTCTTTTTTTTTTTTTTGAGACAGAGTCTCAAACTGTCACGCTGGGTAAAGTGCTGTGGCATCATAGCTCACAACAACCTCCAACTTGGGCTCAAGTGATCCTCTTGCCTCAGTTTTTCTTTTTTTAGTAGAGATGGGGTTCTTGATTTTGCTCAGGCTGGTCTTGAACTTCTGAGCTCAAGCAATCCACTTGCCTTGGCCTTCCAAAGTGCTAGGATTACAGGTGTGAGCTGCCACACCCAGCCATTTCTTTCTTTCTTTCTTTCTTTCTTTTCCTTTTCTTACCTCAGTAAGCTTGCTTCTGCCTTCTTCTGTCAACTCACTCCTGACTTGTTTCCTAGGTAAAGCCAAGAACCGACCTTTAGGCTAAATCACAGTTTGGGGGTCCACTTGTCTATAATGTATCCCTCCATTCACCCACTCATCTGTGCATCCACTTATCCACTGAATATTTTTCCGTGCCTACAGGATAAGGTAATAGAAGCAGAAGTGAATCTAAACTCATCTCCAGCCCCGTTCTGGTCCTATTCTTAATTTAGAGAGGGAAACAGCCAGGTAGAGTTTTTAAATAATATTGTGAGCACTTTTTTTTTTTTTTTTTAGCACAGATCAGGGATTAAAAGTCAATGTCTTTACACCTGTCTCTGCCTCTAAATTGCAGAGGACTAATGTCCTCCCTTCTTGTCTTTTCCTATAGCATAGACTGCAGAATCTTTTATGAGACTAAGTGGGCACGGTGCTGTTTTTTGTTCAGTTCTTGACCCCATCTCAAGCCCAAGGCCAATGTTGATCTTTGTGCTGACATCACTTCTGTTTGGTCTTAATATGCTCTTCTGTTTAAATCAGCCCGTGACTTTCTCCCTGTCCCCTGCCTGGACCACAGCCACAAGAAATGCCTCCAAAATTGCTGAGATTGCAGCATGTCTTGTTTTTAGGCAAATAAGATCCCAGAAAAGTGGCATCATTGCCTCATCAGAAAATGGTGATTGCCTGGGCTTTAAATAGAATAGTGATTGCGAAAAAGAGGACTTTCTGCTCTGTCCCCAGGCAGTCCCTACTTTGTCCTTCATGGTAGGTGGGGGTACGTTCAATAATGTGGAAGGCAGGGCCTGCCTGAAAGAAGGTGGCTGTCCTTGCTGGTAGTGCAGGGACCCTGGGAAGATGCCAGTCGGTGGTGGCTCTGGAGGGCAAGCCCCTGACCTCTCGCTTCAGCGTCCCCAACACCGAGTACAGAGACTCCACACAGTCGATGCAATGTTTGTAGATTAACTGATCCACTGCGGAGAAAATCATTTCACTCATGGGCAGTTAAGGAATCAGAGAAGAGATGGGACTTGCTGGAGTCTCATTCCTCTCTTCCACTTAACATCTTTATGCACACAGATGCACAGGGGAAAGACATGTGTGCAAAGAGAGACACACTGAGGAGTCAGACGGCACGGGGACACACTCAGATACACACCAGATATCAGGCGGCACGGGGACACACTCAGATACACATCAGATATCAGACGACATGTCGACACACTCAGATACACACCAGACATCAGGCAGCACGTGGACACACTCAGATACACACCAGATATCAGACGGCACGTGGACACACTCACATACACACCAGATATCAGACAGCACGGGGACACACTCAGATACACACCTACCGTATTAAAACACAGCCAGAAAGTGAACACTGACCAGACACCAGACCTGCTGGCACTTGGACTTGGACTTCCCAGCCTCTGGAACTTTGAAAGAGACATTTCTACCCTTTTAAGTAACCCAGTTTTTGATATTTTGTTATATAAGCCTGAATAGACTAAAATAAATAGACACACACACATGCAGACACACACAGGCACACAGGCTGATATGTACACTCAGACACAGACAAGACACACATACGGACAGCATACACGTAGACATGTACACAGAAACATGTACACAGACATGTGTACACACCGGCACAGAGACACACACACACACATGCACACACCTTCTTTGACCTTTTCTGTATTAGTAACGATTCACTCAGGCCTCAAAGTCATGGTCCCAAGAGCTGAGGTCCCCATTCTCTCACACCTCTGCCAAAAGTTAGCCATGTAACTTTAGGTTCATGCTAAATATTTGACTTCTCATTGAAGTTGGCCCCACTCTGGAGGAAAAAACCATTGCCACAGAGATCTTTGGGGCCTCTGGCAAAGGGATGGGAAGGACGTCCCCAAGTGCACCCAGCCTTGACCTGGAGACTGAGGAGTGAGACATTAGCTCACCGATGCCGTAAAACTGCAACGTTCTTTCTGTACTCTTCTGTCGCCAAAAGCTCAAGAGGGAGCTGTAGACTTTGAATGCCTGCGTTCTGCACTGTTTCCGTGAGTTGGAGCTTCTCATTTTCTTTCTTTTTTCTTTTTTTTTAATTGAGACAGAGTCTCACTTTAATGCCTTGGGTAGAGTGCTGTGCCGTCATAGCTCACAGCAACCTCCAACTCTTGGGCTCAAGAGATTCTCTTGCCCCCGCCTCCCAAATAGCTGGGACTACAGGCCCCCGCCACAATGCCCAGCTATTTTTAGAGATGAGGTCTCACTCTGGCTCAGGCTGGTCTCGAACCTGTGAGCTCAGACAGTCCACTTGCCTCAACCCCCCAGAGTGCTGGGATTATAGGCATGAGCCACTGAAGGGTCCAGCTAAGGTGAATCTTAACCCTAAGGTGGGGTGGAGAAGGGGGGGGGGGCTGTTACAGTTGAAGAAGACCATTTTTTATTCCTCTAGTTCTAAATAAGTAATTGACCTTGGGGCTTTTGCCGAAGCCCAGCACCTTATCTCAAGATAGTTTGTCACATAGCAACCACAGTTGTTTTTTTTTTTTATTTTTTTGCAGCGAGAGGAATAGTTTTAACAAACTTTGTAGTAGCTCCTTAATTGCTGAAAAGAGAGGGTTTTGACTACAAGTGAGTTATTTACACTACAATGCTAACTCCCACCCAGAGATGTTGAGGGCAGGGGGAGACACAGGGGATATGGGAGAGAAGGTAAAAAGGCTAATTTAGCAGAGTGAGGCAGGGGGACAGAGTCAGTCTTTCACCAGGGGCTGAGAGATCCTCAGCGGCCACCCCCTGGGTGAGAGTTAGCCCTTGTGCTCCAGCCACAACCAGCGAGGGCCGCCCTCCCGGGTCCCACAGCCTCCAGGCCGGGTCAGATCCAGATAGAGCCCGCCAATCCAACATGCACCCTTTGTTCTCACAGCCTCTGGGTGGAGCCGGTCCTAGACAGAGCTAGCCAATCCTAAACCTCCTAAACTACCTCAATCCCTGTGCCAACCAACCCCCCAACTTGGTCCCGGTTTCCCCAGGGAACTTCTTCCCCCTCCCCAATCCCCACCCCTGTTTTGTTGCAACCCAAAATGCATCAGGCCAAAGAGTATAAAACCTGACACCATCTCTACCTCAGGGTCATCCCCTCTGAGCAGAGTCCTGCGGGAGGTACGGCCCAAGCATGCTTGAATAAAGTCACACCTGTGTTTTTTGCATGTGTGTTGGTGATCTCTCAGTGGCTGGATTTGGTCTTAACACCACTGCGCCCAGCCTTTTCATTTTCTTTATCTGCTTCTCTTCCCCTTGGGGTCTCGGGCTGTGGATCTAAGTACATCTCCTTCCTATACATTTTCACTAATTTGGGGCCTTTCGGGGTCTGTTTTCTGAGGATCCAGCCAGGGACCTTTATTCAACTGCTTTTTTAAAATGTATGATTCTGTGTCCTCTGCAGCAGATGATTTGGCCATCACCATTGTGTCTTTTCAAGTAACTCAAACCTTCCTGTCCCATGGGCCTGGCTGCCCACTTTGGGTGACAGGGCCCGAGGAGACATGCTGAGGTCCGCCCTGCCTTTGTCCAGCCTGCTGCTGAGAAATAGTGTATATCTTGCACTCTTTTCCTCTATCTTTCTAGCTTTCGATCCATAGCAGAGTGCAGAAGTTTTATCCCAAAACTAACCAAACGTATTCAACAGATTACACATTAATTTTGCCATCATGACATTGTACGAACAGATAATCCACAAAAAAGACCTTCATATTTCTGAAAAGTGAATTTAATTATAAGGAGCAATGTATGGTGGAGAACTATAATTATGAAACGTTGTGTTCTGTGAGTCTGAAAGGACAGATTATATTTCAAAGGCTTATTGCAAAGGAATTAAAGGACCCAATTTATTAGTTGTAAGTGTATGCTTATTGAAGCTTTGCTTGAAAACACACGCTTGTGCGTGTGTGCGCACACGCGCACACCCGATCACAGCATGTTCTAGCTGGATTTAGTACATATAATCCTTTCGACAACAATCGTATTTTGCACCAAAAGCTGCCACTCCATTAATTTGTTTGTGAGACAGAGACAAGCAACTAATCTTTGTCTTCTGATCCCTGAATAGCAATAATTACACAAGTACTTTGTGGACATGTGTTGTGTCCCTCACGTCCATCCCGGCCATGTGATTAGGAAGTTGACATGGATTGAAGAACAGAAATACTGTTGTCTGCTGAAGGGGCTACGTTTGTTCATGCCACAGACATTGATTTGAACATCTATGGTGTTCTAGGCACTGTGCTAAGTACATTCTGTGTGCTATCTCAGTGAAGCCGCTCAGAACAACACCTTAAGGTAGACAGATTGAAAACTTATTATTATCATTGTTATTTTTTGAGACAGAGTCTCACTCAGTCACCTTGGGTAGCCGTGCCATGGTGTCATCTTAGCTCCCAGCAACCTCAAACTCTTGAATTCAAGCAATCCTCCTGCCTCAGCCTCCCAAGGAGCTGGGACTACAGGTACCCGCCACAAGGCCTGGCTAGTTTTTCTATTTTTAGTAGAGACGGGGTCTCGCTCTTGCTCAGGCTGGTCTTGAACTCCTGAGCTCAAGCAATCCTCCTGCCTCAGCCTCCCAGAGTGTTAGGATTACAGGCACGAGTCACTGAGGTGTGAAAACTTATTTTACAGAAACTGAGACTCAGAGAAATCACCAAGCCGCTGCCCAGGGTAACTAAGAGAGAGCTGAGGGCAGGAGGGAAATGGAGGTCTGTCTGGCCCCAAAGCTTACATCACCAAAGCCCCCTGGTTCCTCACCCACATGAGAGGCACGCCCATTTGGAGTCCCCTGGGAATCTGAATCAAGGACTACCTGGAGAGACAGCAGTGGACAAGAACAGGTCCTCAGGGGCTACATGTGAATGAGAGGGCTGTGTGGGTAAAACACTCAAAGACAGAGAAAGGGGAAATGAGGAATTAATTGTGCTGGGTCAGGATGTGAAGGTTGGCAGCCCAGGAGACCCAACATGACATTGAGCTAAGCCCTGAAGGTGGAATGAGTTTCTCCAGGCAGAGGAGGAGTATTCCCAGCAGGAGGAACAGCTTGCAAAGGCAACAGGAGCACAAAGAAAGTGTCTTGTGATTGCAAAGGACTTGTGACAAGGGACTTTGGGTGTTAGGGGAAGCTGGGGAGAGGTATGAGGTAAACTCGGAATAGTCGACTATGAAAAGTCTTCAGTGCCAGGCTACCAAGCTTAGATTTCTCCTGTAGGTAATAGGGAGCCATAGATTGTTAAGGAGCAGGAGTTACGGACATTGGAGGAAGAAGTGGCCAACTCACTTGCCTACAGAGCTAGGTGAGTAAGGGATAGGAGTGACAGGCTTGGGGAGGTTGTATAAACCAGACAGAGCACACCTGTGTAAAGGTGTGACTGTGTGGGACTCCAGCCCACTGTGGACACTGGGAACTTGTTAGGACAAGCTAGAAATATTAGCTCCTCCCATCTCCAGTTAGAATCTATTTCCCTGCCCTCTGGCAAATCAGCTTGGACTCATGGAGTGTGACAGACACTGCCTCCACCACGAAGGTCAGCCAAGCCTGGGCTAGGCTGCTGGAGGACCAGTCCCACCAGCTGAGGCCAGCCCAGCTCAGCTGACCCACCAGCTCTGCAGACAAAAGATAGTCCAGCCCCAATCAGCAGAAACAGCCAGGTAGCCTACAGAGGCATAAAAAATAATAAATGCTCATTGCGTGAAGCCACTAGGTCTTGGAGTAGCTTGTTAGGCAGTAACAGCCAATTAATATAGGAACTAATTCATGCAATTCATGCTGTAAAAAACAGTTCTATGTTGATTTACCCCCGTTTCCCACCAAAAAAATAGTAGGATCAGAGACTTGTCAACATTTCTGGTTCAACAAGCATCAAAAATTCCTGAATTCTAGGTTGCTGGGGAGTGGTGGTGGAGGGACATTGCAGTCTGACACCTGGTCTGCCACCCTTCCCTAGGGAGGTTGTCCCAACTGTGGAGTCCGTATGGCCTCAGCATCCCTGAAAGCAACTCCCCCCAGTGCTCCCCCAGCCATGACTGTGCTGGGTTCATGCTTCAGGCTCCAGTCCTGCTATCTTTCTAACAGCCCGGCCCCCAGCTCCATGGTCAGGGCTGTGACACCCCACCAGGGGTGTCCAACCTGCAGCTGGTTTTATGAGGACTGTTTTGGTGGCATCCGGAATCTTGAAGAGTGTGCACAGACCTTTTTTTTCCTAATCAGCTTTTCTTAAAGTATTTAATGTGTGGCCCAAGACAACTCTTATTCTTCCAATGGGAGGCAGAGGGAAAAAAGGCTTGGACACCCCTGCCCTAGAGCTTGGAGCCCTAATTAGGGTCAGAGGAAGGAAATGGCCTTGTCCAGGAACTTGGGACACCAGCTGGGCACATCCTCAAAGGCAGGACTGCCTGGGGTCCCCCAGTCCTCACCAACTTGAAGAATACCTTCTCCCAAAAGCATCTTCCTGGGTGATTCCTGTGGGCACATAGGATCCCTGTCTCAGCAGTACTCACTGTCAGGATCCCTGTCAGATTCCGTCCTCAGTGCCAGAAGAGCAAAATTAATCATCCCGGAAGCCATCTGAGCCAGGTTCATTTCATACCCACCCTGGGAAATATGAAAAAACATAAATAAAAAACACCATACCCCTTGCTAGAGTGGGGTTCCAAAGAGCCCAGTGCCACCCCACTCCTCCTCCAGCTGGCCTCCTGAGCACAGTCCATAGCAAAAGTCCCCAAAACCATTCATGAGCAATTCTGGGCCCCCTCATTTAGGGCTAGTACAGGTGAAAGGGCCCTGTACATTCGGTGCTCCCATCCTCTGTGCCTTTTCCCTTTTTCTCTCCCTTCCAGACACACAGGAGCTGGATCCACCAGTTCCAGCCTTAGAAATTCTCCACAGAGACCTGGAAGGGCAGCCAAGTGGACTGAGAGGCCATGTGGGGGCCTTCGGGTGCTGGGGGTGAGTCGTCTAGAATTTCATGTGTCTCTCCATTTCAGGTCATGTTTTGCAGCAGCAGAAAGAAAATATTCTTTTCTACCTTCCCACCAAAGAGTCAGGCCATGTGCTCACTCTGGAAACCAGTCCCCGGGTTCCTTCACACTGCAGCTGTGCTCTGCCACCCTGGCTGAGACCTCAGTGTCTCTGTCTGGACTCTCGAGATCTCCCTTTCACCCAGCTTGCAGCTGATCTAGGAATAGGTGCCTCACACAGAAAGCTGGTCACACTCCCCACCTGCTCACACACCTTCTGTAGTTCCCCATTGCCTACAGGAGGTTACACAAAGGTGTGGAGTGATTGACAGGAAGGCGGAGGCCTTCTGTGAACTGGAAATGAACAGGGGCAGACGGCTGCTTGGTTTTTGCCAACTGTGGTTACAGGGCACGCTGGCCCACAGAGCTCAGATATTCTGATGTTTTTGAAGAGGAAGCTGGAAATTTGCATGTTTATATGAAATCTCTCACTTTTTAGATGCAACATAGTTTGAGTGCTTGTGGAGGACAAAGTGTGCCTGCAGGCGGCATGCAGTCTTCAGGCCTCAGTGGTTGGTGGGGGGCAGTGTTGCTCAGGGGCGGGGAGGACTCCCCAGTGGCCTCTCACTCTGTCCCCAAGGCTCTGCTGTTCCTTGGGGCATATTGTGAATTAGAAACAGCCCCCTTCAGGCAGACAGGATGGACACAGCACCATCATGTCAGCCAGACATGAGCCCCACTCAACCCCCACTCGCCCCATTGCCAGAGCCCTTTCTTCAAGGCTAACATGACATATATCAGGGCCCTACCTTGGAGTAATCCTCCCCCACCCTCAGCCTTCAAGGTGCCACTCCAGTGATGCCTCCTCCAAGAAGTCCTCCTTGATGCCCTCCCGGTCTGGCATTTTGCTCCTCTTGAGCCCCTGGAAGTCTGGGCATGCCCACATCAGCTCCTGCCTCATTCTGGGAGTCTCTCATCCCTGGTCAGTCATCTCCAGCACCTGTCAGGCTCCCCCATGAGGAGGGAAGGTGCTCATCACAGCCATGAGGGGGCTCCTGGGCAGAGAGGTGGCATCTTCCAAACAGCTGCTGGCACTGCCCCTCTCCTTCTCCATTGCTGATCCCCCAACCCTGATCCGGCAGTGCTGGGCCCTAGTGTGGGGTCCCCTGAGAATCTGAATCAACGGGTACCTGGAGGCTTAGGAGGAGGCTGGCCTCCCTCATCCCCACTTTTCATACTCAAGTGATATGCCAAGGAATATTCCCTGAGAGAGAGGGGGCACTGCCCAGCCAGGGCACTTCATTGCCTTTCCAGGCCTCCCTGAACATCCCACCCCCCTGCTTGCAAGTCTACCTCAAATCCCTCTGGGATTCTGCAATCAGGCTCTTACTCCAAAGGCAGGGGCTATGACCTCCCCGTGGATCCTTGGTCTTAGCCCCGGTCACTGTGGGGCGAGGGCAGAGAGCGGCTGAGCTTGCTGAGAGCAGAAACAGGACATGTGGAGACACCCAGATAGGAGATGGGCTGGGGCATGACAGCAGGGGCTCATGGACACTCCAGTGTGCAGTGGGGGTTTGCAGGTGTCTGAGTGGGGGCTGGGCAGGCAGTGGACAAGCTGGGCTCATTTCTCCATTTAAAAGAAAGGGGATGGAGGAAGTTGAGGCACAGGGGTCCAGGAGGCAAGCTGTGCCCTTGTGTCCAAAATCTGGCCGGGGGGGGGGGGGAGGGTCGAGCTGGCACTTACAGGAAAGGGGATTGATCAGATTCTGAGAAAAATAAGAGGCAGGGCTTGTTGCCGGCCAGAGGGATTGGGGTCACCAGCTGGCTGTGTGATCCAGCGATTGGTTCCTGGTGCTTCGGAATTCAAGGTCAGGAGGCTCTTTGGGACTCTGGCTAACCCTTGGCTCCCTGGCACCCCCTGGGACCCATAACACCTAAGACAAGAGGCTCCAGTGTCCATTTCTCCTTCCTTTTCATTTTGGCCTTCTTTGGGTGGAGCACGTGGCTGGGATAAAGTCTCCAAGGTATTTATCTGAGGCGACCCACCTCATGGGGGTGCATGAGAAGTAGACATGTACCCCACACGCATCACCGAGGGCAGCTGCTGCGGTGACAGAGCACAGTGTGGCAGGGGCTGGGCCTACGTGGGGAAGGAGACCATCTGGATGGGGCTGCTGGGTTAAAGTCCTCCCTACAGGCAGGAAGCCGGTGTGCAGAACCCCAGCATCTCAGAAGGGCAGTGCCAGAAGACTCCCAGGACCCCCATTTTCCTTAGAACACAATCCAGCTCCTTAGTTTGGTCAAGTCACAATATGGCCCCAACTTCACTTCCCTTTACCCCACATTAAGGTTCTTTGGATGCAGGCAACAGAAGTAAATTCTGGCCAATTTAGGCAACAGGGAGTCTACTGGAGTAATATCGAAGTGGAGGCAAAGCTAGAGAGGCTAAGATGGGCACACCAGTCTCTCGGGACCCTGCAGCCAGGGTGCTTGAGCTGCAGATGTTACATCTATATTTATGTCACTCAACATCTTGTGAGCATCCCATTGCCTGAACCTAGATCACAACCCTGCCCCTGTAGCAACCTGGCCCCAAAAGGCTTAGGACCCACTTGGTTTGTGAAGAGGGCATGGAGGTGACCCAGTCTGCCTTCCCAGCAACACTGTCTGCAGTGGGGAGGAGCGATCTTCCCCAAAGGAAGTGGGGACAGATGCTTGTGAGCAAACCCACAAATGCTCCTGATGCCCTTTACTCCCTCTGCTCCTGCCACAGGGCCCTTCTTCCTATTCCTCAAACACAATTTGGACCTCAGGGCCCTCACACTTGCCATTCCCTCTACCTGGAACATTCTTCCTTGGTTCTGAGTGTCTAGCTCCTTTTCCTTCTTCAGGACTCAGATCTACCATCACTTCCTCCAAGAAGCCCTCCCTGACTACCCATTCTCACATTGCCCCCATCAGATAATCTTCATCCCATCCTTCACAGATCTCAACTATCTAAAGTGCCTTGTCTATGAGCTCGTGTAGAGCAACAACTTTGGTTAATTCAGTGCCCGGCTCAAGGCTTAATAAACCTTTGTCAGGCAAGTAAACAAATAGGAACAAAGAGACCCAGAGAGAGAGGTGCCTTGGCCAAGAATTCCCAGGGAGAAGACTCTGGTATCATTGAGGGTACAGAAGCCACACTCTGCCTGCTCGCACGGCCCTGGGTGGCACCAGCCTAAATTAAGAGCATAGGCTCCTGAGTGGATTGCCTGGGTCAGAGTTCACTAGCTGTGTGACCTCCATCGAGCTTCTTACCCTCTCTGTACCTCGGTCTCCTCATGCATAAAGAAATAATCATTATCTAAAACATTCTCAGGGACTTGTTTCAAGAATCAGGTGAACTAATACATGTAAAATACTTAGAACAGGGCCCATCAATATTGCACCACATGTCAACAAATGCCAATTATTATTATTGCGAGCTGTGAGTGTTCTTTTCCTTATCTCTGATTAAAAAGACAGTACCTGACTCCATCCTCACCCAAACCAGAATAAAGGACAGGCAAGCAAGATCGTTACAAAAACAAGAGACAGACAGACAGGAGCATCATATGAGCAAAGGCCAGGAAGTCCCCTCACCCCAGTGATACCATCTCACCTTTGCAGAACCCTTGTTTGCAAAGCGGAGCTAGGAAAGCCCGGGTCTCCTAAAGGTAACGCTTTCTCTTTCTGCCTCCCGCCCACACACACACACACAACTAACAGGGAAGGTATCTGCTGGTTTGCTGAGAAGGTGGGTGAGTGAGTGCTGGTCCCCGTGCCTCAGTTTCCCCACCTTCAAATTTAAAATGAGAACCTCTGCCTTCCCTGTCCCCCTCCTAAGAGAAACGGGCTTTGTAAGATGTGATGTGGGTCCTGATTTTATTGCCGACAGGTGGGGAGCACAAGTTTCAAACTTAAACTTTCCCAGAATAAAGAATCAAGTGGGAATTTTGTTTCAAATGTAAGTTGTATAGACGCATCCTCCAAATTTCTGATTTCTGTAGCTTCAAGGTGGAGTCTTGAAATTTAAAAAAACACCTGGTCCTTATTTGATGGCGAGGCTGAAGCTAATGGGCTGTCATTGCGCATTATTGCCGCTAGATGGAGCCCACAACCCAGAGAAAAGTCGGACTCAGGCAGCTCCAAGCCGCGAGGCTGCTGCTCCACGACTTGCCAGCAGATGGCGCAGCCCGCTTGCAGGAGGAGCCGCTGGTCTGGTGGAGGGCGGGAGTAGCCTTGCCTGGGCGTTTCTGAGCTCCGGGAACGCTCATTCTTCCCTGCTAAGCCCCAGGGACGAGCTCTGCAGCCAGAGGAGCGCCAGTTCTACTTCAGGGTGATGAGCATCCAACCCCGACCCCAGCAGAGCCCCATCTGCAGGTAGTCTCAGCAATTCCCGAAGTGCTGACAGCTGGCAAGGATGGGGCCAGCAGCTGGGGAGCAGGTCCCTCCGGTCCCACCCAGGTGGGTCCGCGTGAGCCTCCCGGGGGGGGGGGGAGCTGCGCCGGGCTTAACATGTCCGAGTACCGTACGGGAATCTCACTTCTTGGTTTTCACCTCCTGTCCGGCTGCTCAAACAGCAGCAGGAAGGTGCACCTGTCGACGTCCTGATGCCCCGCGGTAGCTCCACGCTGACCGTGCTGTCACCTCCTGGAACCCATGGGGAAAACCCGACACCACCACTCCTTCCCCCCACCCCGGAGCACAGGAAGCTGTGGGTTCTCTGCTGGCGGCACACAGACAGGCAGGAGGGGTCAGTCATAGCCTTACCCACATAGGACTCTTACCAGGGGCCAGTCCTGCTCAGGGGACGCTCAGTGGTGACCTTTTCTAGATATCACATCTATTACCCAGGACACTTTCACATGCAAATAACAGAAATGCTGCTCATATTAGACTAAGTAAAGTGCTGTTTGGACTGAAAGATCCAAAACTAGACCAGTTTCAGGGTCTCAAGCAGGATCACCAAGGCCATGTCTTCAGCTCCCCACCCCCACTCCACTTGGAGGCAGGCATTACTTCCTCACCCAATCAGAACTGTCAACGGGAGTCCATTCGGGCTCAAGGCTTCCAAGGGCTTGGAAGTAGGTGTGCAACCCCAGGGAGAACCCAGCAGTGCTAGGAACAGAGAGTGGAGAATGGGGCCGAGCAGGCACAAACAACAGGTGCCCCCAGCACAGCGCCCTCTCCTGGTCATCCCAGGCAGAGGCTTGAAGGAGGCAGCGACTCAAGAACTCAGAGACCTGGAGAGGGGGTGGCAAGGACAGAATGAGAGGGCCATAGGCAAGGGAGGGGTGGCAACGAAGGAAGCCCGCTGCACACTTATCCTTCCCAGCCCAGCCAGAATCTTCCATTTCTCCTACTGTTGGTTAAAAGTCTTGACACAAGCAGGGGTCCTCAAACTATGGACCACGGGCCATATGGGGCGGTGTGATTGTATTTGTTCCCGTTTTATTTGTTTACTTCAAAATAAGATAAGTGCAGTGTGCATAGGAATTTGTTCATAATTTATTTTTTAAACTATAGACCGGGAGGGACAGTGAACTGACCCCTGTTTAAAAAGTTTGAAGACCCCTGAGTCTAAGAGGGTGCCGTGAAGGCTATGTTAACCAGTTTGATGGTAATATTTCATATTGTATATAAAACCAGCACATAGTACCCCATGATTGCATTAATGTACACAGCTAGGATTTAATAATAAAAGAAAAATAGTCAATGACTCTGCCCTGGGACTCCACCAAGTCTTCAGTGGTCTGCCCCACCTGATCACCACTCGGCAGAAAGGAGAAAGGTAAAACGGAGTCTGTGTCTCTGTAAGAGGTGGGAAGTCTCAGAGTTTTGAGTCAGCCAAAAAGACTTCTGCTAATTGCCCAAATCAGAGCCATGGGTGCCCTGTCCTTTCCCTTCTACTATGGGGACCACTCTGGTTACTGGGCCTGTCCTTCTATCTCCCCATATCTAGGGACGAATCATTCAACCATTTACTCATTTGACAGACATTTTTGTGTAAAACCCTTCTAGGTACCAGAGACTCAGTTGACATTCTCCCACAGGAGTTGATGAAAAGGGAAGAAATTAAAGTAACAATACTGTTTCAAGACAGAAGGGAAATACTACAGGGATGACTTTTTTTAAGGGACAGCCAGTCAAGGAATGTGGCATTGGAGTTGAGACTTTGCAGGCCGGGGACTACAGAGGGCAAAATTCAGGGGGAACAGATGTGACAGTGGATCCTCAAGGAAGCACTCTGGGATGGAACTATGAATGAGAGAAGTTTGTTTGAGGATGGAGGAAAAGCCTAGAAAGGAACAAGGGAGGAAGCAGGTTTGTAAAGAGAGAATCTCAGACCCCTCAACATCTCTAGAAAGTCTTGACCAACCCAATGGAAAGCTCTGGAGCAAAGTCTGCCCGCAGGAAGAGTCCTAGGCACTAGGACTCCGCCATGCTTGGTCATCTGCTGGTGCTTGACCAAGAGGAGAACATTGTGGGCTTAAAAGCCAATATCTGAAGGCCTCATGGCTGTAGCCAGCAGCTTGCTGCATTCTGCTGCTGAAAGCCAAGTTCTTTTTGGAAAGAAGATCCCAGCTAACACTTTTATGGCTGCCACAACAGGGTTGCCATATTTTAGAACCAGAGAGAAGCCCAGTATGGCCCAGGAAAGAATCTTGGAGCCTTAGCCTGCATTGCCCAGCTCCTAGGCCCCCAGCGTGGGCTGGGTTCGGTCAGCAGGGAGCTCAGCGATAGAGCAGAGGAAGGAGAATGAAGTCAGGGTCCTTATTCCTGGTTTCCACCTGGGTGGTACTGGGCTGGCTGCTTCATTCAAAACCTCTGCTCTGTGCAATTCTCCCTCCTTTTGGGGTCCAGCACTGCTTCCTCCTGCTGACCCTCTGGGGTGCCTGGAACTTCTGGTCCAGTTTCTTGCGTGCCACCCCTTGGCTTCTCTTATACCCTGCCCACGTGCTTTGGAATTAATCCCTTGGTCAGTAAGCTCTCTGGAATTATCCTTATCCGAGAGGGCCATCTGCTCCTTCCTGGGCTCCTGACTGCTACAGTGGGGTCAAGGCTGGGTGTGGAGGGTTCTGCAGACCATGGCAAGGAATTGAAGTTTTATTTGAAGAATGAGTCAAGTTGGCAAAGGGTTTTAAGCAGAGCAGCCAGGCCTTTAAAGCCTCTGGAGCCTGGAATACTCCGGCCTGGGCCAGAAGATGGGGTTTCTGGCAGGAAACCTAAATCTGCCTGGGGGATCCTGGCCCTGGAGAAGGCCCTGCCTCTGCTGCTGGAGGGCTGTGTGTCCTGGCAGGCTCCTGGGCCCCAGCAGTGTGAGCAGGGATCAGGCAGAGGACTCTCTGACCCTGGTGTTTCTCAGCTGAAATCTTCCTTCCACTGTACCAGTCAAGACTCTCAGGTTGTGAAAAACAGAAACTTAACCCAAATGAGCATAAGCAAAACCAAAATCAAACCTTAGTGAGGAAGAGGAAATGTACTGACCCACAAACTAAAAAGTGTAGGATACTTCTGGCTATAGGCAGAGTGGGCTCCAGGGGCTTGGACTCGGTCTGCTTTTCAGCTCTGCTCTTGTTAAGGAAAGAATTCAACCTCAGGAAGCCTCCATCTTCAGGGGTACTTCTTCCCTTATGTCAGCCCAACTTCATTTACAGGTGAAAGTATAGCTGCTTCCCATATACCAGCACACCTCAGAGATGTAGTGGGTTTGGTTCCCAACCACCACAATAAAGTGAATATCTCAATAAAGTGGGTCACAAGAATCTTTTTTGTTTCCTAGTGCCTAGCAAAGTTATGCTTACACTGTTCTGTAGTCTGTTTGGTGTGTAACAGCGTTATGTCTGAAAAAAAGTACCATATTTTTGGCTGGGCGCCCGTAGCACAGTGGTTACGGCACAAGCCACATACATCAAAGGTGGCAGGTTCAAACCCGGCCCGGGCCACCTAAACAACTACAACAAAAACATAGCCAGACATTGTGGCGGGCACCTGTAGTCCTACCTATTTAAGAGACTGAGGTAAGAGAATCACTTAAGCCCAAGAGTTTGAGGTTGCTGCGAGCTGTGATGCCACAGCACTCTACCGAGGGTGACATAGTGAGACTCTGTCTCAAAAAAAAAAAAAAAGTACCGTATTTTGCTGTGTATAATGTACTCCTGTGTGTCATGCATACCCACATTTTTGGCCCGAACTTTCAGGGAAATGCCCCTTGAGAAGTGGCTGAATTTCGGGTGGGAGAGACACATCTGGGGAGGGCTAAGGTTCCCCTGGTAAATGTGCAGGGTATTTGCACCCTGCTCCTGTAGCTGCCCCCTCCATGAAGACTGCCCCCTTCCTCATCCCCTGAGAGCCCGTCCCTCCCTACCACATTGAGACCACAGCTGAGATGGCCACACACGTGGCCAGTGGAACGGGAGTTTCTGAGGCTGCATGGCCCACAGACAGCCAGCGGGGTCACTAGGGCCTGAATGGAGTGCCCAGGCCCCTCAGGCCACAGTCCTTGCTCCAAACAGCCGTGGCCTGGCTCCCCAGCCCTGCCACTGCTCCTCCCATGATCGCAGGACTCAGCAGAGGCTGTTCCACCCCACTCCCACCAGATCCCAGATCTTCCCAGACTGGACCTCTGTTCACCCAGCAGGCCCAGGCAAGAGGGTGGGGTGGCCCTGGAAGGCATGCTAGGCTGATACTACCCATATATAATGTGCATCCTTATCTTTCCCTCAAACATTTGGTAAAAGTGTGCATCGTACACAGCTAAATGCAGTGCATACCTTCATTAAAAATAGCTGATGCCTAAAAATGGGTGTGATCTTCTGAGCCTCTGGCAGGTTGTAATCTTTTTGCTGGTAGAGGGTCCTGCCTCAGTGTTGATGGCTGGTGACTGATCAGGGCAATGGTTGCCGAAGGTTGAACTGGCTGTGTCAATTTCTTAAAATAAGATAACTGTGAAGCTGCCACATCTATCTACTCTTCCTTTCGTGGAAGATTTCTCTGGAGTATGTGACGCCACTTGATAGTATTTTGCCCACAGTCGAACTTCTTCCAAAATTGGAGTCCATCCTCACAAACCCTGCTCCTACTTTACCAACTGAATCTACGTAATATTCTAAATATTTTTTTTTATCATTTTAACAATGACTACAGCATCTTCACCAGTAGTAGATTCCATCTCAACAAACCACTTTCTTTGCTTGTCCATAGAAAGCAATTCCACATCCAGATTGCCCATGAGAGTCCAGCCATTCAGTCACATCTTCTAATCCTGGGTCTTGTGCTATTTCCACTATGTCTACAGGTTTTCCTCCGCTGCAGTTTTGAAGCCCTCAAAGGAATCCATGAGGATTGCAGTCAACTTCTTTGAAACTACCGTCAATATTGATATTTTGACCTCCTCTCCGGAATCACAAATGTTCTGAATGGCATCTAGAAGGGTGAATCCCTTCCTGAATGTTTTCAATTTACTTTGTCCAGATACATCAGAGGAATCACTGTCTATGACAGATACAGCCTTCTGAAATGTATTTCTTAAGTAATAAGACTTAAAGTTCAAAATGACTCTTTGAACCATGGGCTGCAGAATGGACGTCCCAGTGGCAGGCATGAAAACAATGTTAATCTCCTTGTCCACCTGTATCAGAGCTCTCAGGAGACTGGGTGCATTTTCCATGAGAAGTTATAATTTGAAAGGTATCTCTTTTTCTCAAGAATAGGTCTCATCAGGGAGCTTAAAATATTCAGTAAACCATGCTACAAACAGATGTACTGTCATCCCTGCTTTGTTCTTCCATTTACAGAGAACAGACAGAGTAGATTTAGCATAATTTTTAAAGGCTCAAGATTTGGAGGATGAGAAACAAGCATTGGCTTTAGCTTAATGTTGCTAGGTGCCTTAGTCCCTAATAAGAAAGTCAACCTGTCCTTTGAAGCTCCGAAGCCAGACACTAACTTCTCTCTAGCTATGAAAGCCCTAGAGGAGGCAGTGACTGTAACTTAACAGTGGAGATTTCCTTGGATTCTGGGCAAAAACTTTCTTCTTCCTGTCTCACATGCTTTGAAAATCCTAAAACTATGAATTACTGATGTAAATTTCAACCATCTCATTTCCCTGACCCCCTTTCTACCAGCACATATAAAGTATAGGTGGAAATATTTAGTGCATAACTTGTAAATAAAACTTTTTTCCCATTTATGTATCAATTTGTTCCCATTGTAAGGGAAACAAGTATATGAAACTCTCCTATTTACTGTTGCTTGGAAACTTTCAGACACCAAAGCTCATGTTTCGTCTCAACAGCACAAAGATTTTATGGCAAGGTTTGATTCAGGAAAGTCTTCAAAGTCACATCTGTCCATTTCTCTTTTGAGCATATATCCCCAAGCAAGCACATATACCTGTGATGCTTAGAACTACACCCAGTAACAGAGCGATGGCATCTCCAGCCTCCACTGCTTTAACAGGCAACACCAACAGGAGTGAAGTTAGGACTAAGATGAATTGTATTGAAACGGTAGGCATGATGTTGGGATCTTGAGGGCTGAAGGTTCCTAGAAATGAAACATGGAAATTAAAAGGAACATTAAAAATTCCTTCCTTTTCAAATGACAATATGGACAAATAACAGTCCATCCAATCTTTTAGAGACTTTATAGCTCATTTCAGATCCATCTTTTCATTTTACCAAAGAGAAAACTCGAGGGAAGTTAAGAAGTATTTAAAGACAGTCATCTCACACCACCTTAACCCTGACAATTTTTTCCACAGTAAGACCAACCACCACGTGCATCAACCAAACAGAAATTTAACAGAAGTACAGAATAAAGAATAAACAGAAAAAAAAAAAAAAAATGCACAAGACCTCACTTGGGACACTTAAAATATCCTAGTTCGTAAAAATTGCATTTTTCTTGGGGTCTCTCCTATTCAGGAAATGGACATAAATCTGGCAAAAGTCACACAACATGTAACTCTGTGAAGTTGTGAGGAATTAAGACTTACCAAAGAAATGTTTTATATATATAATAATTCTATCGGACTTGAAATTTTTCCTTTTCTGGAGTTCCGGATCGGATGTTAAGGCTAAGAGGTTCCACGTGACACAGCCTATTATGGGGAGGGGGGGAGAAGGATTTAAAAATTAACTATTATTATTGTTATAATTATTTTAAAGAGACAGCTAGAGTGAGTCCAGGGCGGAGAGGCTGTACTCAAGGGAGAAGAATCGGTAATGAGTACAGAGAACAGCTTGTCCGAGGGGGAACTAGATTTAAAAGTTGCTCAGTTCACCAACATAGGAAAAGACAAAAATAAACCGAACTGAGAGACAACTTCATTCCGATTCTTGATATTAATATTTGGAAACGAAACCTACTTTGGCCCGGCAAGGTGCAAATGTGCCCTTGTTTTAAATATATCCTAGGGCGATCAAAGTATCCTTTGGAGACAAGTTCGTACATTACCTTCCTGGAAGCAGCCATTACAGGAATGGCGAGGAGGGCGGAGTCGACAAACTACATTTCCCACAATTCCTGCTGCCCAGAATCCCAGGATGCACCCGGGCGCTCCCCCGCCACCGGCCGGGAGAGTGGCGGTCACGCCCCTCGGAGGGGAAGAGGAGCAAACTAGCAAGGCTTTCTCACAGGGCCCAGCCTTTTATTGTTAAATGAATGGGTTAGTGTATTTGTATAAAGCTCACTTAAAAGAATAAGATAAAGAAATGACAGCGAGTGTATGGTACGCTGGGGGGTTTCAAGAAGTACAAGAATTTTGTCTTTTTCTTCCCCTGAAATGAAGACGTAACATCGGGGATGGAGAACCGGAGCAGAACCGTCTGTTGTGGATGCTTTTAAATCCTGTTTCCAACATTTCCGATGCTGGGAAATCCCACCATCTTCCTAATATGCCTTGTGACAATTATATATATATATAATTTTTTTTTTTTTTAACAGATGGTAGTGGTTGTGAGGAAGCACGTTTAATTAGGGGTTTTGGAAAATGTTAAAACCATTGGTAGTGCAAATACAAAGTTTAGGAAAAATGGGATAAGCCCAATTACAAAAGATCTCTTACAGTATGCTTCCTGTTCTAGAGCTTTGAGTTTCTCTATTTAAGAATGCACTTTGGTGATTCCTTCTGGACATGTTGCAGGAAGAAAAGGCCCAATGGAGAGAAAGAGCACCCAAACACCACATTTATAAGAGGAAGAGCTTTATTCACCATCCAGGAGCTTATGGCGTAGAAGAATTCCAAATGGCCAAGCTCTCCAACTGCCTTGGTCTTTCCCTTTTTATTGACAGTCAAAAAGTTCCACCCCACAGGTACCCTTCTCATTGGCCACTTTGAATCAAGGGGGAGATGCTATTCCCGCCCCCACAGAACTACAGGATTTCACAGAACTTGGAAATTTCCAAGTTTCAGGAAGTTAACAAATTCCCAAGAGCTGTGTCACCATGGAAAGGACCCTGCATGTGTATCCTTGTGTTCTCCTTGAGAACATCTGTTCTTCTAGACCTCACCCTTCTTAGCTATCCTCTGTCAATGTTACCAGATCCTCCCAACCCAACTGTTTATAAAATTTATGAAAAAATATAGTTATTACTTTTAAACTACAAAATAAGAATTAATTGTATGCATTTGTAAAACTCTTGAAGTCTAATAACTGAAGTGCTAACTTTTCTTAGATATCTGTTCTGAACTTTTTCATATTTGCTGACTTAGCAATTTATTTACTAAAATAGTAAATACATTTTTACTAGCAATAATAATAATTTTAATTATTGATGATGAGGGATGGGGTAAAAACACCTGCCCAGTCAGAAATTCCCTTTGGTTCTGTCTGTTGGATACTACAGGGTATTAAGTTCAGTACCCATAATTAGCACTATTCTTGTATTATTGATTATTATTTTACTTACACATTCTTATATTCCTGGCTCCTCATCTGCACTCAGCAGGTGCTCAGTAACACTGGTTACTGATAATAATAGTACGACTAGAGAAATGTGCCAAAAAGTTTTATGAAAGTCAGGAGATGCCAAATAAACCAAACCAAGGTGACAGGCAAATTGGAACTCTGAGGATAATTGCACAATAATGTCAGCATTGCTTTGTAAACTTGATTAACAAGAGCTGCTGATTACCTCATTTGTTTTGAGCTACTTTTTGGTTTGTATCTTCCTAATCATTTATATTTGGAATAGGAACTGTTATTTATGGATTCCAAAATATTTTCTTGTATTCCAGGATAAACATTTTGGGACTTTATTTTTTCTTACATATGTATTTCAGTTAGCTAAAGTCAGTGTCATTACAGACTTGGTTTAAAGTGTACTAACATTAAAGATAATGGTTTGGTCTTAAGTTTAAACAGTCTGTAGATGATAAAATGCTTTTTAAAAATTGCTTTATTGAGAGATCAATTAATGACTTGGCCATCTGAAAAAGAGGGGCAGAAATTTATGGAAGCATGTTTAGAATTGGTTAACTTTTTTGCCTGATTAGAGAGTTCTCTACTCAGGTAATTTAACAAAGGTAGTACTGTGTATCTTTTTGTATGCCCCAGTACAACACTAATTTTTGACTTACATGGTGTTACAATTCTCAGTTTTCTCTTCTTATTACCCTAACTAATCATTTTTTAAAGATAGCAGATCATTTATTCTTTTGCTTGAAACTCTGCAAGTCCATCACATTAGGAAGTGATCTAAGTTCCTCATCAAACTCTACAAATCCCTTATAGCCACACTGGCCTTGCTAATGCTATCCCACTGCTCACTCATACTCATTCCATCCCAGTCTTACTCACCTTTTTGCTATTTCTTAAATGCCAATTTTGCTTTTCCTTGTTGACTTTGTGCTTGCTTTTTTTTTCTACTTGTGATACTTTTCCTATGGTCTTTTGGGTGGTGTTTTTTTTCAACATCATCATCTGGGCTGTGTTCAGATGTCACCTCCTTTCTGAACACCTCACCAAAAAAAACTCTCCCATCACCTTCTATTCACTTTCCTGTCTTTAATTTGTCCTCATGGTCCCTATCACCTACCAAAATTATATTATGTATATTTTTTATGAGTTTATTAGGTAGACAAATATGCTAAAGTAAACATTCAATAATGAGAAGGCATTTTAGGCTGTCTGGGCTGCAGGTGGAGGGTTGATCGGAAAATACTTCTCTATTCTTCTAAAACCAATGGCTACTTTGGTAGAAAAATCATCCTCTCATGGTTGCTTGGGGTTACATTTATATTGAAAGCATATTCTCCATGCAGCTAGTGTCCCATCATTCATTTATCATATTAAGTCCAAGAGGTTTTGAACATATATTGTTGAGTGAGGCTAGATATTGGTGAATAGTATCCAGAAATCATGCATCTGGAGTGATTTCTAATGCCGCCCAAACAAAACTTTTGAATAACAAGAAAACAAACACTCTTAATTCCTTTTGAATTCTAATTCTAATTACAGGAGATAATCTGTGACTCTGTAGTGCTCTTTTCATAAGTTGCAGCAAAGGAAAAGGCAATGTCAGAAGTTTTGCTAAGAGCGAATTATAATAATTGAGACTTAGGGGCTCCAAGGAATGTATTACTCTTTTTTTTTTAAATTAAATTATAGCTGTGTACATTGATGCAATCACAGGGTACAATGTGCTGGTTTTATATACAATTTGAAATATTTTCATCAAACTGGTTAACATAGCCTTCACAGTATTTTCTTAGTTACTGTGTTAAGACATCCATACTACACACTTAGTTTCACATGTACCCTTGTAAGATGCACCGTAGGTGTGGTCCCACCAATTACTCTCCCTCCACCCATCTTCCTCCTCCCCTCCCCTCCCTCTCCCCTTTCCCTTTCTTCTTGGGCTATAATTGGGTTATAGCTTTCATAAGAGAGCTATAAATTGGTTTCATAGTAGGGCTAGTACATTGGATATTTTTTTTCCATTCTTGAGATACTTTGCTAAGAATATGTTCCAGCTTCATCCAAGTAAACATGTAGGAGGTAAAGTCTCCATCTTTCTTTAAGGCTGCATAATATTCCATGGTGTACATATACCACAATTTATTAATCCATTCATGGATTGATGGGCACTTGGGCTTTTTTCATGACTTAACAATCATGAATTGGGCTGCAATAAACATTCTGATACAAATATCTTTGTTATAATGTGATTATTGGTCTTCTGGATATATACCTAGTAGAGGAATTGTAGGATTGGATGGCAGGTCTATTTTTAGATCTTTAAGTATTCTCCAAACATCTTTCCAAAAGGAACGTATTAGTTTGCATTCCCACCAGCAGTGTAGAAGTGTTCCCTTTTCTCCACATCCACGCCAACATTTCTGGTCTTGGGATTTTGTGATGTGGGCTGATCTTACTGTACTTAGATGATATCTCAAAATAGTTTTGATTTGCATTTCTCTGATGATTGAGGATGATGAGCATTTTTTCATATGTCTGTAGGCCATGTGTCTGTCTTCTTCAGAGAAGTTTCTCTTCAAGTCCCTTGCCCGGCCTGAGATGGGATAACTTGTTCTTTTCGTGCTAATACATTTAA
Organism: Loris lydekkerianus; assembly: GCA_963574355.1. Lineage (NCBI taxonomy): Eukaryota > Metazoa > Chordata > Mammalia > Primates > Lorisidae > Loris > Loris lydekkerianus. Next base: position 40,683 of record CAUYPK010036704.1, on the reverse strand, counting down.
GTTCTCTGTGGGATTCTGATTATTAAACCTTTGTCAGAACCATAATCTACAAATATCTTCTCCCAATCTTAGAGCTGTCTGCTTGCTTTGCTTACTGTATTCTTGGCTGTGCAGAAGGTTTTCAGTTTGATCAGGTCCCAGTAGTGTATTTTTGATGCTGCTTCAATTGCCCAGGGGGTCCTCCTCATAAAATATTCACCCATGCCGATTTCTTCAAGAGTTTTCCCTGCACTTTCTTCTAGCATTTTTATAGTTTCATGTCTTAAGTTTAAATCTTTAATCCAGTGAGAGTCTCTCTTAGTTAAAGGTGAAAGGTGTGGGTTCAGTTTCAGTCTTCTACAGGTTGCCAGCCAGTTCACCCAGCACCATTTGTTAAATAGGGAATCTTTTCCCTGCTGAATGTTTTTAATTGGCTTGTCAAAGATCAAATAATGGTAAGTAGCTGGATTCATCTCTTGGTTCTCTATTCTGTTCCATACATCCACCTCTCTGTTGTTGTGCCAGTATCATGTCATTTTGATCATCATCAATTTATAGTATATTCTGAGGTCTGGTAGCGTGATTCCTCCTGCTTTGTTTTTATTTCTGAGTAATGTCTTGGATATTTGAGTTTTTTTCTGACTCCATATAAAACAAAGTATTATTTTCTCAAGATCTTTAAAGTATGTCAGTGGAACTTTAATAGGGATTGCATTAAAATTGCATATTGCTTTGGGTAGTATGGACATTTTAGCAATGTTGATTCTTCTCAGCCATGAGCATGGTATGTTTTTCCATTTGTTAACATCTTCAGATGTTTCTTTTCTTAGAGCTTCATAGTTCTCTTTATAGAGATCTTTCACATCCTTTGTTAGGTAAACTCCCAAATATTTCATCTTCTTTGGGACTACTGTGAACAGAATAGAGTTCTTGACTGTTTTTTGAGCTTGACTATTGTTGGTATATATAAAGGCTACAGATTTATTAGTGTTGATTTTGTAACCTGAGACACTGCTGTATTCCTTTATAACTTCTAAGAGTTTTGTAGTAGAATCTCTGCTTTTTTCCAAATATACAATCATATCATCTGTGAAGAGTGAAAGTTTGATCTCTTCTGACCCTATATGGATACTCTTGATGGCCTTTGGAATGTATTACTCTTAATAGACTATTATAGGGTAATTAATTGCAAAGACTGTAGGACAGAAGGAAATATGTTTTTATTTCTCTGAAGAGATGGCACTCCCCACAGTGTCAAATGAGATGTTTCTCTTGGCTTCTTGGTTTTGTTTGTGTTCTTTGTGCAAAGAGGATAAACATGGTACTTTTTGTTGTTGTTGTTGCAGTTTTTGGCCAGGGCTGGGCTTCAAACTCACCACCCTCAGCATAGGGGGCTGGTGCCCTACCCCTTGAGACACAGGTGCCACCCTAAACATGGTACTTTTTACAAACCTTACTTGGAACTGATTTTCTTGCATTCCCCAGATAAAGGAACTTTATCTATTTGGCCAACTACCTTCTTAAAAAAACCAATTTCTGTTTCTTTTTAAAGTATTTCTTTGACTTATAAGTCAAAGTTGATATAAATGGTTTTCATTATTTTGTGATGTATACTGTATTTGGAAATGTCCACCCAGTGCTTACTAGTACTAATGGATGTAGATGCAGGGATTAATGGCTGAAATTAAATGAATATGATAATCTTCACTCTTTTGACTTGGCCTGTTGTTTTATTTTAACATAACTGTACTTCATTTCAGTGTTTACTAGCTGTAACTAGATTACTGACCACAACAATAACTGCCATCTTGTACACGAGTGATCTCTCTTCTAAAAAAGATAGTAATTTACTAGCTGTAACTAGATTACTGACCACAACAATAACTGCCATCTTGTACATGAGTGATCTCTCTTCTAAAAAAGATAATACTTTCCTTAGCAGTAATAGTAAAGCAGCTTCTTCTCTGTCCAGCATTTGCTAGCTGTAGGTTCTGCCTGTGAACATCTCTGGTAGCAACATAAACCATGAATCTTCTGAAGTAATGTCATGTTCCATTTTCCCCCCAAGCTGTGTGAATGCTCCTGCAGGCTTGTCTGTGGATGTACTTTTGGCATTTAGTATCTAGGGATATTGGATCCACAATTCAGTCTTTCAATTCAAGGAAATCTAAGTCTATACCATTCCTCACTGAAATAGAGATCACTGGTAGCCAATTACACTTAGAGACAAAGAACATTCCTTTAGTCAGTTATCTGAGCAGTAGAATAAAAAATTTCCCAAGTTATTTGTTACCAAGAAATGGTAGAGAAAAACAAGTGGCTTCTGCTCATATTTTAACTGTTAGAAGTGAGTCATTGGTAGGTCCTGAAGGAAGGCACCTCTGGGATCCATCCAGAAGGCAGGAGAGGCTGACATCAGGATCCTGTAGTGACTGCTGGTATGTGTCCTTAGCAACTGAACTGAGCCTAGTGGGTGGAAACCTTTTACTGGAGCTTCACAATTAACAAAAACCAACCCAGAGATAGTATTTCCTGTCTTAAGTAGGACATTCATCACTGAGAACATTATCCTAGTGCTAACTAGTAATTAGGCTAACAGGATGATAGAAGTCCTACTTTTCAGAGCTATTCAGCTACTGCAGAAAAAAAAAGCACCCACTGAGGCTAAATACCTCTTGTGCCAGCATTATGTGGGAAAGGTACAAAGAGTCATTTTTGGAATGATTCCAGGCACCATCTAGACCCCATTAGATACATGGTCCTGATTTCCACCAATGAACCTCATTTATCTGTGAGAATCAGTCATTCATATGAGACTGTGGTGACCAGGAAGGTAGAGGCACCCCACCCACAGGGGTGACAGACTGAAATTTTACTTATATATAGTAATATATAGATAGTGCTATCTAGATCACTGATAACTGCCATCCAGGACTTCCAGGACTGGTTAAGAATTCCTGGATGGGACACATTTGTAGTTTTGAAAAGTTGTGACATTATCTCTTTATAATGGTATAGCCATTGGAAATCATCAGTGGTTGACCCAAAATTCACCTCTGCCACCTATTAACTCTATGAACATGTGAAAATTATCTAACTACTTGAAACTTGAGTTTTCTCTTCTGTGATGAGGAAATAACCAATCTTTATGGGATTGCGAATGCAAATTAATGGGTGACATGTAAAATGTCTTAAGTTAAGTATAAGTATTATTATTACTAGGAACAGATTAGAACTTTCAGAGACATGGGAGCAGCTGATCAAATAATATTGATTGCATACTGAACAATGAAATTTAAAGTCAGGAAGGAGGAGAGGGTGAACAAATATTTATTATGGAAAAAAAGATTTTCTGAGAAAACATGGTTTCATGCTACATGGGGTAAAATCGATTACACTTATATTTAACAAACACCTAAAGTAATGACTAATATGAATCAGTAACAATTTTATATATTAACAAATATAAACCCCTTTGCTCCCTAAAATAATCCTATGAGGTAAATGCTATTTACTGAAGAGGAAATTGAGTTAAGTAACTTATCCACAGTCATATAACTATTGAGTGGCAGGGTCAGGATATGAATCCAGAAAATCTGAAAAAATATGTACTTTGAATAATTTCCACATACTGTTGTGTGGAAAATGTCCACAAGACCCATGGCTCAGTGCCCGTAGCTCTGTGGGAAGAATGCCGGCCACATACACTGAGGCTGGGGGATTTGAACCTGGCCCAGACTAGCTAAAACAACAATGACAACTGCAACAGAAATAGTCAAGTATTGTGGCAGGTGCCTGTAGTCTCAACTACTTGGGAGGCTGAGGCAAGAGAATCGCTTAAGCCCAAGAGTTGGAGGTTACTGTGAGCTGTGATGCCACAGCATTCTACCGAGGGTGACATAGTGAGACTCTGTCTCAAAAATAACAACAACAACAACAAAAACAACAACAACAACAAAATGCCATTTTAATTTTCTTTGAAATAAAGTGCTCCGGGGTGTCACTTAGGAAACCTGAAATCATGGTGATTTAAGGGGTTGTTGGTGTTTGTGTACCTTCCTCTAGGCTTTAACTTGGTAAATAAGAGAATGCTATCATTCACTAAATTATCAATTGATTTTGACTTAGATTTACTAAATATGTACAAAAAAGTGTTTCTTAAATTTAGGTATACCTGATCCAGGCTCAGAAGCACATTTACTGATCTGCACAGATATTAGATGTTAAAGAACTTAGATTGTGGTGTGCCAGCAAATCTCAACTTTCATGAAATTACTAAAGACCATCAAATATACCATGTTTAGAAAGAAAGTAAAAAAATCCTTTGAAAATATTTACTAGAAGTCAACAGCTTAAATTAGTGACTGCAAAAATATATTAAAAAATTAATATGCGCAGTTCCACAAGGAAATATTAACTCCTCTATGTAGACCAGGTGCTCATTATGATTAAGAGCTAGTAACCATGGTGATGGACAACATGAAATTTACAAAAGTAAAGACATACCAGATAGAAAATGCAAATAGCAAAGGAGAGTGAATTATGCCCCAACTGGTCCTAACTAAGGGACTAAGGGCTCTCCAACTGGCTCCCTTGAATCTAAAGACTAAAGACTCAAATTTCTTTATGGCCATTTTCTGAGTAAAGTCACTCATTTTAAGACTCTTGAATTTGTTCATTTGATAATGCCTTTTATCTAGAGTCAATTTAGACATGTAGGAATGTATATAAATAGGGCTAGAGTTTATTGTTAAGCAGTATCTGGCAAATTGTGACTTTTAAACTGATCTTGGAAACTTGAATGAGTACCTGAACCCTTTATGTAGACATTTATTGTGAATTTTCAGTTGATATATTGTAAGTGATCAGTCACTTTTTATTTCTAAATTTATTTCCTTTGCTAAATCACGTAGATGGCCCAGGTAGAGAACTTTATGTTGTAAACATCTGTTTCTGTGTCATGAAATGATTTATTTATCTATGAAATGGTGAGCTGAAGAGTAACAGTAATGTTTCTTTACTCTTGCCTATAATATTTTGATTGTTTATAAATCTATTCCCTGGACCCATTATGAAAACAGACTACTTATCTGTAGAATTTCTAAAAGTGATGGTGTTTTGAATTTAAAAAGTCTTCATAAACAATTAAAAGAATATTATCAAAACGTATTACTTTATGGAAGAATAATTTTACTTGGGGAGGTTACCAGATTTTTCCTTTAAGGTACAATTCTTTATCTTGAAAGTAGGATATGTGATATTAAGAAAAATGTGTGATTATACTGGTTCGATTGAGGAAAAAGTCTTGTACACCACTATTTACAGTTTCATCCGATTGTGATTTGGACCTATTTTAATGCATTTTTATGCTCTCATTTCTTGGGAGAGTCAAAATAAGTAGTTGACCTCAATCTGACAGTCAGAATGAAGCACTGCTTGTGTGAGCATGCCTGTGGACAGCAGTGAATGTATTGAAGTGAAGGTGTTGTGCTATGTAAGAGCAGGGAAATAATCCTTTTATCTGCTCTGGTTCAGTAAAAACCTTAGTAAAATGCTCTACCTATGTTTGGTTACCAGGCAATTTTTTTTTTGTTTGTTTGTTTGAGACAAAGTCTCACTATATCACCCCTCAGAAGAGTGCAATGACATCACAGCTCACAGCAACCTGAAACACTTGGGCTTAAGCCATACTCTTACCTCAGCCTCCCATGTAGCTGGGACTAGAGGCACCTGCTGCAACATCCGGCTATTTTTTGTTACAGCTGTTGTTGTTTAGCTGGCCCAGGCTGGGTTCGAACCCACCAGCCTCGGTGTATGTGGCTGGTGCTGTAACCATTGTGCTACGGGAGCTGAGCCTGGGCCAGCAATAGGCTCAAAAAGGGACCTATAGAGACAGTACAGGATCCAGAGAATAATGAATTGAAAAGGGACCTATAGAGAGAGTACAGGAAAAAAGGGCTTCTGTCGTGAGTGGCACACGTGGGGCAACTCAACTGCTCTTCATGCAGAATCAACATCGAGACAGTACCGGATCCAGAGAATAATGGCAGAATTTATTCAAGTTATCCCAAATTGGTCCTGGAATAGCATTCTCAGAGTGGTTTGTCCTAATCTTTGACAGAAGGTTGTTACAAGAAATAAGCATATGGAATTCATGACTGCATTGTTCTTTTTCAAAACCGAAAATATTTTTCATTTTGTTCCTCAGTCCACAAATTCTGTGTTTTACTTGTATCTCAGTTACATGGGGGGTTCATTAAAAAATGCAAAACTTTAAAACCAGTTATCTTGGTAGTTATTAGGTTCATCTTAGAAGCTTTACAATTTTAATGGGATTAATTATTTGGGAAGAAAAAACTTTCATTAACAGTTGAATGATATTAAACTTAAATAGCAATAATTATTTAATAAAAACCAATTGGAATTAATCATCTCACTTTCATAGATCCCCTTATAGTTATTGATGAAATGGAAAATGCAAATAATGCAAAATACAAATATTTCTTGCTATTTGTACACACATATCAAATGGCAGTTTTCTCATTATTTCCTACAGCCTTTTATTTCTCTCTTTAAACTTAATTTTTTAAATGTATTAAACAATTGTAATTATTTCTATTATTAGACATGTAGAGACATCTGATTCCTCAAGGGAAACAAAGCCTTTCCTAGCATTGAAAAAGCCCGAGTGACAAGATGAACAGTAGTCTCAGTTTTAGGAAATAACAATGCAGGCATGAATTTCATGTGGTTATTTCTTGTAACAACCTCTGTCAAAGATTACAACAAAGCAGTACATGCAACTCAGGGAAGGCGATGAGCAAAGTGTTGTGTTGTGGATTCCTAATATGTACATATCTGGTGACAACATGAACCAGAGATTTCACATATAAAGCTTGGACCTATATTCCCTAAACATTTCTCCTCTCAGTTGGTTTTTGGAAGGGAGCTGGACATCCTGGAGTGCTAGTATTCTAAATTGCTGGCTGAAAGCCCATCCATATGCTTTGGAACTGAGACGAGCAAATAGCAAGATGGTTATCCCATTATAAAAATTGAGTAGCTCTAACAAGCCACACAGTGATAGCTGGATGTAGTGGGGCGTATGCCCAGGATCTTGCTTCTTTTGGTTACCTCACACTGATCTCTTGGACAGTTCTTAGTATTATAATACCGACATAGTGGCCTCCCATAAATACTTACTGAGTAAATTAAAAACTAAGACCTTAGTTTTAATGCACATAAAACTTTGTTTTAGTCCACATAAAACTTTGTTTGAATCAACACATGTGATGTAGCCACAAAAACAGTGAGTGTTACCTTGGGCTGCGGGAATTGATGTGCAGTAGCCAGAACAGGGAAGGAAAGGAAAGGTTTTCTCTGTCCAGTGCAGGCCATGCCCAGCAGTGTGTTGTTGTTTTAAGGGAAACATTAATAAACTAAATATTACTAAGTGTTGGGAAGAGACTAGAATCATTAGCTGAAGAACATAGTTGAAAGACTACAGGATATAAATAAGCAGATTCAAGGAGATGACTGCCATTTTCAATGGCTCAGCCCATAGCAGAGTCCATAAAGAAGAGGAATTGGACTTGTTCTAGAGGGCCTGCAGATGAAAGTAATAGGTGTATGTTTGCTCAATATAAAGAAAAGGTTTCTAATATTCTAAGAGAGAATTGACTGCCGTGGTGAGCAGTGAACTCTTGATCAGTCAGAAGGGTAGCTTAATGAACACTAGGCCAGGATGTTGTAGAAAGGATTCAGACTTCAAAAGGATGGTTGCATTAAGATGTCCTTAAAGTTTTCTTCTGAACCTGAAATTCCCTGACTCTCTTATCTCTTCTTCCTACCCACCCACAAGTCCTATGTAGCTGCCTGGTGCTCATTATAAGGGCTTGTTTCAAGAGCCTCTGAGAGACTGTTATTTATCTTTCTGAAGGCTTTATTCTTGGCATTTAAGAATTTCCATCTTTATTTACTTGAAATTGGGAGGAAAAACGGACTTTTTTCCTATTGCCAAAAAGAAAACTTTGGCTAATATTTTGTTAATATTTATGTATATGTAAACATATGGTAGATTGTTAGTATTGTTCATATTTTACTATCAGCTAATGTAATCGATATTATTTCATAAAATGTCAAGTAGTCTAAAGTGAACAGATGAAAAGAAAGATAGAGTCTGTATATTTTATTTAGACCAGAAAACATTTATAATCTAAGGATAAAGATATAAGCTTGATTAAGCTTTCAAATGTGATGTGTCTTGAACATGGATTTCTGTTGGAAGTTAAGGAGAAAAAATCTAGTGGCTTCTTCTACTGGCAATGTGTCCCAAGCGGACTTAACAGGATAAGCTCAGATCCAGTTAGAGTTCAAGATTCAATTGCTTTTAAAGCTAACTTGCAATTCAGTACTAGAGTTCCAGGCTCTCAGAAAACAAAGAATGGGTCTCTGTCCCCACTTGCATCTGTTCCTTTCCCCAATGGCCCTGCATTCAGTTATACAAAACCATGGTTCAGTTAGTGATTCATTTATATTTGCCAGAACTTTCTACTTAAAAAAAACAGAAGATTCATTTTTGTGAGAAAGTTCCTTTTCCCCCTGTGTGGCAACTTCTACCTATATATAAAAATTATATTTTCTTAAAAAAGGAAACACATAACCAGTTTTTCATTGCTGTGCTGTGGTCTATTTAAGAGATTTCTTTATATCTATATGCTGTAGAAAAGAAGCTTGAGTTTCCATCACCTTGGACAAATAAGGCCACAGTCAGGTAGACCTACTGATTTTATTTCTACTCTTAAAAGTGGTGCTACTAAAACAACAACAAAAACCCAAAATGTCCAAACCTAGATTCCTTTCCACAAGGATTCCTTTTGTGGATTTAGAAGTAGATGGAATAAAAGAATTGATTACTTCCAGGCAACCACTCATTAATTTTCAAAGGAGATTTTCAGAGATTGAGAACATGGTAAATAGATGCTATAGTAATCATTCTTTTTATTTTCATCAGAAAAGGCCTAACTGGGTCTTTATAAGTCAACATAATACATTTCCCATATCTCTGGGAAGGTGGTGATCTGTTATGGACAAATCTTTTTTATTCTACTTTTGGTTTTTGCTTTCATTTTTCTTTCTTTCCTTCCTCCCCCCCCCCCTTTTTTTTTTTTATGAAGTCTTTCTTTATCCCCCTCTGTAGAATGCTGTGGCATCACAGCCCACAGCAACCTCAAACTCTTGGGCTTGAGTGATTCAGCCTTCCAAGTAGCTGGGACTATAAGGGCCTGCCACAATGCCTGGCTATTTTTAGAGATGGGGTCTTGCTCTTGCTCAGGCTGGTTTTGAATTCCTGAGCTCAAGCAATCCACCTGCCTAGGCCTCCCAGAGAGCTAGGATTATAGGATTATGGGTGTGAGCCACTCCGCCTGGTGGGTTTTTTTTTTTAGTTTGTGTGTGCTTTTTCAATTAGAATTTCTTCTGGAATATTATCCCTCTTACAATTGAATAATGATAAAATTAGATAAATTTTAATATCGTTTGAGTTTGTTTTAAACTTTGTTGCAATTAAATGAAAGTGGAGCCAATAAGTGATGGATTATGTTCTAGATTTTGTCTCTGCCTCAGTGAATAGATTCATATCTCTAATGGAAGACCAAGACTGATTCACCAGTTACTCAGAAAAATCACAAAACTACTATAAAGCCACTATATTTGCTTTACACTATTATTGACTTGGGCTTTATATTTGGTTGCCTGAATATAGAACTGAGATGGAGTGTTGCATGTGAAGGTTTTCTGAGAAATGCTCTCCAGAAATATGCCTATAAGGAAATGAGAAAAGGAAGATTGGGTAGAGGGAGAAGTTGACTCACAATGAAATTAAGGTCCCAAATGTTGGGGGAAGGATGCTTTTACCCTGAAGAGGGACTCTACTAACCATGTTTGATAAGGTAGGACAGCTTTCTGTAATCAACCATACAGGACATAGAATGGCAGGTTGGCAGGGAGGGTGAATCCTTGTGGATTGTGGCTTCTACGACTGAAAAGTTAATCAGAACTGTGCTTACCATACCTGTTACCATACCTGTTACCATCAGAGTAAGCAGAGAATATTCACACTTTATCTCTTTTCCTGCCTCTCACAGTCAAAACTGTAGCTTAGATGTTATATCTGAGAGCTGAATCTTAAATTTCTTACTGAAGAGATTCTTTTAATTAGACAGATTAATTAGATGTCAGCTGGCTTATTATTAAGCTTTAACACTATGAACCCTTAAGTTTTGAATCACCTTACGTGAGTTCTACGAGTATTTTTTTTAAACTGGTTTTGTATTTATCATTTGAGAAAGTGCTAAGGTTTATTTTGACTAAATTTGTTTCCAGTTATTTTACTTGTTTAGATTTAGATAACACTCAGCATCTTAGGGCTGTGTGATGTTCCACTCTCTGTTAACCAGGTAGTTAACTATCCACTGTGAGGAGAAAGTAGTTTATTACCCTTCAGCCAGTGTCATGCCACTGGGATGATGCTGAAACTAATAAGGCTAATTTTTATAGTAATAAAATTAGAGGTCTCTCTTGACAAACTCATGCCTTGGCTTTCTAGAAAATTTAAACTCATTTTTCTATTATTAGTACTTGACTTTAATGAAATTGGGGCCCCATCAACTCTTGACAATATAGAATTAAAATGGCCTGGGTGTACGGTTATATGTGTGTCCAAGGATTTAAATGTGGGATGGCAGAGCAGAGCAGCTTGGTTTGCTGTTAATATCTTGGAATTTTCATCAAGGGCTACATCTAAAGCAGTCATGAAATAAAATGGTTTGGATTTTCTCTTTTTTTTCAGCAAATACTTACTGACGTGTTGAGGAAACTAAAAGTGAAGACAACGGTGACATAGGGACTCTTATGGGGGTAGCAAGTCAGGTGGGAGAGAAGGCATGCTGGAAGAATTAATATCTGAGCAGAATCCCTTAAGCTGAGTCAGAATCAGCTCTATTAAAGGCCGGAGTATGGTAAGAAGGGTTTTCTGGTGAGAGGGACAATGAGTGCAAAAGCCTCAGAGAGAAAGCCTGTCTATAGTTTGTTATAGCATTAACACAAGTCATAGATTTACAAAGGAGAACTTTATTCTTATTGAAGTGCTATCACTTGCAATATGGCCATTTTAACAGACTGGGAAGTGTATCTTCCAGTGGAGCCTACAATTGGGCACTTAGAGAGAAAATGGAGTAAGACAGAAATTTATGTTGATTGGGTTGTGAAATACACATCATAGGAGGAGCTGTGGATATTTATGAAGGTGGTCCTAACACATGCATATTAAATAAATATGTATGCTATATGTTACCTGTTGACTAGATTTGCATTTGGATAGCAGTGTGGACAGCAATAGGAGAGCCCACAAGGGAGGCATCAGGACCAGGGAGCAGGCAAGGAATAGGTTGTGGGGGACCAGATTAAGACAGTGAGGATGGTGGAAAGTGAATGGATTTGGGAGGCCTTTAGCAAGCATGTTAGCTCAATACTTATTCTTGCCTAGTGCTGGGTGCTGTCACCCTGGGTGACATTCTTGCAGGGTGACATTCTTGCAGGGTGTATTCTTGCAGGGTGCTGTCATCCAAAGGTAGCACTTACTGCCTGTGCTTGTGCTATAGTCAAGATTGATTAAAGATAAAAAAGTTTGTTTTCTTTCCCTTGGGGTGGGCAGTGTGGAGAGGTGACAGGTTTACTCTATATGACGAGTCCTTTGGCCTTTGAATGCAGACAGAATTAGGGATTGAGGCTACCCTACTCGCACTCATTCTTTTTTTTCATGATTAGGTAAAAGACAAGCTGGAAAGATAGAGAAAGGGAGAGTAAGGTATAAAGGAAAGAAGAATGTAAAAGGACTTTATTCAATGTAACAAAGAAAAAAGGCCTCATTGTATTAATTTTGTTAGACATCAGTGGGGGGTACTTAAATAACATCATGTAAATGCAGACAGATATGATCCCATATTATTACTGCTACCAGTAGCAGTCAGCTTGCAGGGTATAGGGAGGGAAAGTTCCTCTGTAGATCATGCTTTGAGAAACTGCGAAAACAGTCTTGACTTCTCTTTATTTTGAATCACGTTGTTTGTGAAAACAGCTCAATTTGGTAAGAGAACATTGTGGAGAACAATTAACTTAAAGGATATGCTGGTATGTATTTAAAATATTTTTAACAATGGAAATAGCCTATTTTTTTGCGGGGGTGTTAATCTATGATAAGCAGTGTCTTTGGCATCTTTTTGTATGCTTAAGGAAATATATGGAAGAATTAAAAATACATTTTTAAAAGCAATTGAAATAATACTCTCACTAAAATATCTGGTAGAATTTATTGCTAGAAATAAGTTTCTTTTCTACATTGAAAAGCAGTATTTTTGCCCTTGAGACATTTATGGGATCCATTAATTTCTCTTTACATTTCTTTTCTGTTAATTTGTATTTTTTCCAAGTTTGAAACTGATCAGTTGTTATTAACTGCCTTTTCTTTTGTATTTGCATTACTTCATTGCTTGAAACATGTAGACTATATGATAAAATGTTTGTGTAAAGGTTTATGATACATTGGCATTTTAATATATGACTGCCATAGAACCACTTATTTTCCATTTTATCAAACTCTTTTGCTTCATTTCATCTCAACTGTCCAGTACACCAGATATAAGTAGCCATCCACAAGCACTGTAAACCTTCATAAACTTCTGGAAAAGTTTCAGAGTAAGTTATCTTTCCCAGTTGGAAGTTTAGATGCTTTGTTTTCCTTCTGGACAACTTGAAGTGTACAGTTGGATGAATAAACATGCTATTATGTGTGAAAAGGTAGGACTCACCTTAGCCATTAGCCTACTGTTTTCTGATGTTCTAAGTCCAGATTTTTATTGCAGATATCGAATATAGGAAAGCTCTGTAACCGTGTATCTTCAATTTGGCATGTGATCGGAGATTTTGATATTTCTGGACGGGGGGATTGAATTGGGCATGGATAATGATAGCAAGAAATAGTTATTGTTTCCTATTGTTTCCTGGTTGCCACTTTTGTATAATGAAAACAAAATAATGGGATTTTTATAAAGAATAAAATAATAGATTTTATCCAGAGAGACTCAATCTTTACTAAGGCTTACCGTAATTATCCTAAATAACACCAACCTTTATACTTTCTCTTATGTTTATTATTTTCTAAGCATTATTAATGACAATTTAATTATGGTCAGTAGAGAAATGTCACAATAATTATTCTGCATAATTTCATGATTAATGTGTACATCTAATTAAAATGACTTTATTAAACATCTTTTCCACTAAATAAATTATTTTATTTTTATTAAGGAAAACTACTTTTACATTCCCCACAAAAGAATACTGATATTATTCAAAATGAAATTAAAACTAGGGTTTTAGCCTATCCCCACACAGTATTGTTTTGAGGATAGTATATTTAGTGTTTTGACCACCTTGTAAGTTTGTGATAAGTTTCACTAACTGAATTTCCCTTTTTTTATTTGTTTGTTAGAAATATTAGTAGGAATTTGAATTTAGGAGTAAATAATAGCCATTTCCAGGAAGGTGCCCGAGATTTAGAAATTGTTTGCATAGATGTTGCATATTAAACAGATTAAACATAGGTGTTTTATTAATTAATTAATTAATTAATTCATTTATGTGTTTATTGAGACAGAGTGTCACTTGGTCACCATGGTAGAGTGCCATGGTGGCATCATAGCTCACGGCAACCTTAAACTCTTGGGCTCAAGCAATCCTCTTGCCTCCACCTCCCTAGTAGCTGAGACTACAGGCATCTGTCAGCTATTTTCAGAGATGGGATCTCACTCTGGCTCAGGCTGGTCTTGAATTCCTGAACTCAAGCCATCCACCTGCCTTGGCCTCCCAAAGTGCCAGGATTACAAGTGTGAGCCACTGCACCCGGCCAAACATATTCTTTTTAAAATCTGAAAGTTTATAATCATAAGTAAAATGATTCTTTTGGCATTGCATTTAGAAAAATAGTGTCTGTGTAAACATTTGTTAAAAAAAGGAACTTTTGCTCAGAAAGATCAATATTTGTGACTGAAGCAGTGAGGCTTTTAAACATAAATTATTATGAGGTAATTTAAAATCCTTTAAGAAAAGCAGTAGGGACTGCCTGATACACAGACCCCTTACTGTGAATCTCAAGATGACATCCTACAATTATAAGAAATGCTAGGCTTTAGGGTAGACCTAATGGACTTGGACACTTCTTCACGCATACTGAGAAACAACTCCATGCCTTGAAGTGGGGCTAGAAGCCTGGCGCAGGCAGTGCTGTCAAACCCCAGCTTCTTCTGGTAGTTCTGTTGCAGATCACTATCTTGTCCCCCACCTTCATCCTTCTGTGACTTCAGTTTCCCTCTTGGATTAGGTCTTGTCATAGAGGAACTAGCCCCTAACAAATTCCTGTTCTACTTTGAATGCCTTCAGGGGTCCTCACATTTATCCTGTCTCCCCACCCCCCCCATAATTCATCAGAACTATTTGTTCTGCTATATTCCTGCCACTCTCCATCGGAGAAACATCTGGCTCAAATAATTCATGATCCACTTGAAAGTGCATGCTAATTTCTTCAGTTTTAATCTAGGTTATCTCCTCCCTAACCCTTCTCTGATCTTCCCGTGTTATAGGCATCCACTCCTGCTTTGGACCCCAGGTGCTTGTTGGAACTTTTTCTTTGATAACCCTGGGCCCCTTTGTTGAACTTGCCCTTGTTCTTCACCACGGATCCAGATTGCAGGTCCTTCTAGGATGGGAATTGTGTCTTATTCACTCTTAATGCTCCTCTGCTTAGCATTGTGCCTAAAATGAAAAGGTATGTTCTCTTTTCCTGAACAAATTATTTAATACTGGAAAGTCTGATGGGCAGGAAAGTCAGTGCATCCGGCTTATCACCAAGTTTTATCTCTTTTGCTCTCTAGCCATGTCTTATTTCCAAGCTCTCCAGCTTGCTCTCTCTACCTGAATTCAGGTCCTTATCTTCTCTTTGCCTTGTTGCTACTAGAACTGCCTCCTATGGGCTCCCTTCCCTTTAGGCTTAGCCTTCTCATTTCTCCTCCAGGGTGGAGGCAGAAGCATTTATTAATATACTAATATAAAGCTATCACTCCACAGTTTATGAGACAAGTTCCAAGGTCCTTAGTATGGTGCACTAAACCTTTCACAGCCTGGACCTGGATTCTCTAATTTTATCTCGTCTTATTTCTAGCTTCAACCATGGTGGACTGCTTGTATGGTTTCATATAGTGCAATTTCTTGTCTTGTGCCTGAATTTTCCTGTTGCAAAAAAAATGCCCCTCTTCAGTCCATATTTTTTCTGGCAAACTCCTTCTCATGGACATTGAGATGAACATGCTTACATCCTGGCTTTTCCACCTACTTAGGAGCTGTTTATGCTTGTGCTAGTTGCTCACTGCTCTCTGTCTCAATTTCCTTTGTAAAAAAGGGCCAGTAATAGTAAGTACACACATGGCATTAGTCAGGGTTCTCCAGAGAGACAGAACCAATAGGATAGATAGATATACAGATATATAAGAGGGGATTTATTATGGAAATCGGCTCACCTGACTATGGAGGCTGACAATTCCCCATAGGCCATCTGCAAACTAGAGACCCTGGGATACCAGTAATGTGGCTTAGTCCAAGGCTAAAAGCATCAAAACCAGAGAAGCCAATGTTGTACCTCTTGGTCTGAGGTTGAAGGGTTGAGAACCTGGAGTTCTGATGTCCAAAGGTAGGAGAAGGATGCCCAAGTTTCTGAAGAGAGAGAGTGAGTTCGCCTTTTCTCTCCATTTTATTCTGTGTAGGGCCCCAGCTGATTGGTTGGTGACACTCACACTGAGGGTGGCTCTCTCCCACTCAGTCCACTGACTCGGATTCCAATCTGCTTCAGAAACACCCTCACAAACACGCTCAGAAATGATACTTTACCACCTGTCGAGATATCCCTTAATCTGGTTAAGTGGACACTTAAAACTGCCACACACGTAAACTGTTACTGTTTACTTTATTCCTTAAGACTTTGCAAAGACTTCTACTCTCCCAAGAAACCTTTCAGGATTCCTGAGCATGGATTAGATTTCTTTTCTGTGTACTCCATCATTTCTGTTGCATGTCTCTTTTTTTGTTGTTGTTGTTGTTGTTGTTGCATGTCTTGATAGCTGGACTCACCAAATTTTGTTGAAATTGTCTCTTTATAGAATTGCTTCCTTATCAGATTGCGAGCCACGTGAATGAAGAAATCATGTCTTACTTAGTTACGTATCTTCACACAATAATTGCTTATGGTAAATGCTCAATAAATGTTTGATGAATAAATGAGTTGTATAGTGGGAAGAATCCTTGCTTTGGAGTCAGAGAGATCTGCGTTCAAATTGAATACTTACTGGCTTTGCATCTGGAGGCAGGTAACTTAATTTTTTTCTACACTGTTTCTTATCTTAAATAGGGATAATCCCCCCTTTTATAGGATTAGTGATAGTGTGTAGAGTATTGCAGTGCCTGAAATGTTATTATTATCTTGAAAAAATATGTAACAGTAAGCAGATGCATTTTTCCCCCTGAAGAACTATTTTAACTCTAAAGAAAATCTACTGTAGTGTTTGTGTTTTTTAACGTAAACTCTTGTCGAATTCCTTCTTCAGGAAGTATTCATGGCTTCCTGAACTTCTGCAAGGTCTGTAACACTCAGCAGACAATTAGAATTTTTTTTTTTTTTTTTTGTAGTTTTATCCAACTCTTTATGTTTATTTTGGACAAATAGTTTGTAAGCTTTATGAGTACAATAATCATGTCTTAAATATATTTTTATTCTCTTCCTGCATTGCCCACACATTGCCTTCTCCTTCTAATTGTGATTTCTGCATGAATTAATAGCTCAATAAGTAAATGTTGATTGACAACGATGGCCGTGGCCCAAGAGCAGACAGAGGCAGCTGTGGCCCTGAGACAGAGAGTAGAATCTCAGTCAACAGTTGATGCAAAAATTGCACAGGACACCAAGGGGAATATGAGGAAATCTAAGATATGGTCCCTTCTTGGTAAGAGCTGACAATATACTTGGCAAGATAAAGAAGACCCATAGAGAACAATTAAAGAGCAGTGCTGACAGAATGTGATTAAGCCCCCATAGTGTTAAGAGGAAGAGAAATTAGCAATTAATGCAGTTGAGGCTAAAGTCAGATTGTTGGGAGACTGAAAGGGGAAAGAGACAGAACCTCATAGGTATTTGAATGTTTATGATGTGCAAGGCATTGTGATGAGTGATTAACATGTTGTGTGTGTGTGTGTGTGTGTGTGTGTGAGTGCACATATACTTGGAATTATTTTTTTATTCATTCATCCCTTCAGTAAACATTTCTTGAAATTGTGATTAAAAAATACAGAACAAAATTTGTCACCTTACCCATTTTTAAGAGTAGGGTTCAGTTAGTGTTGAATATATTCACATTGTTGTGTTATAAAGCACCAGAACTTTTTCATCTTGTAAAACCAAAACTCTGTATTTATTAAACAATAAATGCCATGTTCCTCCTCTCCCAAACATACATTCTTTTATCTAATCCCTATAACAAACCTGTGGGATACTACTAGGAATGCCAATTTATAGGGAATTAAATGAAGCTTAGAGTCTAAGAAAATTTTCCAAGGTTTTGTAATTAATAAACATATAACCAATGAGGCATGAATCAGGAAAGGAATAAACTATTAAGGAGCTCATAATTTCAGGCAAGGTAGTAAAGAGCTTTTTCTTTTCAAAAAAGAAAAATGTAGCTATTTTTCTGTTTTTGCAGAAGTTAATTTTTATGGGCCTTCATGGACATGCCAGTTCTTTTATCTGAAATGTGCCATATAGCACCTGATACTGCCATTGGAACAAATTATTGCTTATAGAAAAAGAAAGCCAGCAGAAACAATAGCCCAAAGGAAGGAGCATGTTCCATCCATCTCTTCCGGCTTGCAATCTCCTCCAATGCCCTCCATGGCCAGAGTTTAACCAACTGACACAACATGGTTTGCAGATGCCCATCCCCAGTATCATAAAGCATCTTTGGTATTAACCTGGATAGAGTTGGAATATATTCTTCTCAGTAAAGTATCACAGAATGGAGAAGCAAGAATCCAGTGTACTCAATTCTAATATGAAGCCGGTAGGTGATCTAATATGTACCCTCATAAGAGAAAAACTCAATTCAAGGTAGGGGGCTGGGGAACAGGGAGAGGGGAGAGGGGAAGAGCCAGGGGGCTGGGAGTTACAATGTACGGCACACCTCTTGGGGGCAGGACACACTATAAGAGAGACTTTACCTAACAAATGTAAACATTGTAACCTAATTTTTTATACCCTTAAAGAACCTGAAGCAAAAAAAAAAAAAAAAAAAAAAAAAAAGCAAAATGTAGCAAAATGTTTAAAGCTGAGAGATGGTAGCAATAATAATTCAATAATTCTTTTCCCTATGACTGAGGTCTCTGCTGCCTTGAATGATGCTGTGGGGAAATGGCTGCAGGATTGAATATTACAATGGCGGTGGGTTTCTACCTCCACTTTTTGGGCGCGCAACCCTCCTAGGCCTCAAGATATTGAAAGCTATTGTTTAGAATATGGGAAGTTAGATCACGTTTAAAATCTTGCTAGAACTGTTCATGGGAAGGAAAGAAGGAATGTGAATATGTTTTCATGGACCAAGAGAGCTGGCCTGTTGGGTTGGTGGTGGTAAATGCAAGGAAGGACATAGGTGATAACTTTTTGTCGTATTTTCAATATGACAGGGAAGAGTGGAAGTGAAAATGCAAGATGCACGGATGGTTCTTAACCTAGAAAAGCTCCCTGTTGGCTGACGCCTTATATGTAGATCTTTTTTCCTGTTGAGATATATTCTGGTACTAAATTAGTCCACTCAAGGAGTTCTACAAAGCAGTTGTTTGAGGAAGGCACCAAAGTGGCAGATGGAAAGAAGAATCAGGAGCTGAAACCATTGATAACTGTGAAATAATGCATTTTATTTGTCAGCACTATCTGAAGTGCTTTATATACACGTTGTCTAATTCTCAAAACAGCTTTCTGTTGAGGGCACTGTTGGCCTTATCTTACAAACTGTGTCTCACAAAGGTAAAGAATTTTACCTAGGTTACTGGGTGATTATTAAATGACCATCTCTCAGCTTCAGACCCACCCATCTACAGTTTGCTTTTTCATACCAGGGCTGGTCATCTGCAACCCAAGTTGGGTCAGTTGGTCAAACTCTGGACATGGAGGGCATTAGAGGAGATTGCAAGCCAGAAGAGACGGATGGAACATGCTCCTTCCTTTGGGTTATTGTTTCTACTGGTTTTCTTTTCTTATAAGCAACAGTTTGTTCCAGTTGCAGCTGTGGAATCCAGTTGTCATTTTCCCCAACACTTGCAGGGTCAGCACCAGTTGGTGGCTTCCCCTCTTCAGAGGTCTGAGAGCCAGCCAGTGGGAGCCCTCTTCCCTCTGAGCTCAGGGACCCAGCACCACCTGATGGCTAGTTTCTCCTCAAGAGAAAATCTATGGGATCTGTGTTCACGTTTCTTTTTCTATTTGTTTGTTTGAAAATATATTTTTAAATTAATTTGTAATTAAAATCATAACTGCATACATTTATAGGGTACAATGATTGTGATGATTTGATATACAATGTGGAATGCTTAAATCAAACTGATTAACACAGCCATCACCTCACTTATTTTCTGTGGTAAGACATTCAAAATTTACTGTTAGTTATTTTGAAATATACCCTTGCATTATGCATGTTAGGTGAGAGCCCACCGGACGCCTGCCCTTCCTCCTTCCACTGATTCCCATGGTTCCTGCAGCTCTAGGGTTGGTGGCTGTGTCTTACAGATGCTGCTTGTGTGATGCCTTAGAGATCTCTTTGCCTTTTCAGAACCTAATTAGCAACTTTTGCTGAATCAACAATTCTTTATATAAATTTCTTTCCTTTTAACTTGCATGTTTTCTGTCTCTTGGCTGGATCTTGAAATAATTATATAACTATTACCCCTACTCATCATCATGATTATGGTCTCCCTTTATTATTTAGTGTGTGTTTATAAGGTGGTATAACCACATTTCTCCTGGTGGATGTGGGTTAGATAAGTATCTATTATGTTCTGTCCTTGCTACCAATCTGGATACCTGTGGGCTGGAGCAGAATTTTTCAGGAGCACAGGCGGGTCAGTCTTGCTAACTTTGGTAGTGTCTATAAGCCCTGTTTTGATGAAGTTTTTAAAATCTATATATTAAGTACTAATTAAACCCCAAAATAATTCCAGCAAAGCTCTATATAAAGACAGGGAAAATGTTTATTTTTTCCCTATTGAATCCATAGGGCCAGGAACAGTGTCTAGCACCACCTAGTAGATGTTCAGTATGTGTTTGTTGAACAAAGCGTTGGATGAATGAATGACTCAGCAAGATTTAGGAATCCAGGGGACAGATTCTGGACACTGACTGTCTGTACTTCTGGTCTTATTCCTGATTGTATTTATGTTCTCACCTGGGACTTAAGCTTTGATCTGAAACCTTTACCTGAAGGCTTATAGCTATTCTAGAACTGTGGCAGCAACCTCACCTCTAGCATTGGGGGAATACCTCTTTGTTGTTTGAAATTGCAAGGAAGCCAACCTTTCTTTTAGCTATTGCATGGAAGCCAACCTTTCTTTTAGCTGGGTGAGTTGCCTCTGTCTCTGCTCCCAGGGTCCTGGCCCATTTTCTTCTCTCTACCAGCCTTTAGAGTTACTACATGTCTCATGGTTAAGGCTGGACAGTTCAGGATGTTTATAATTGAGGCATTTTTCATTGGTACTCATTATAAGCAGCACTAGCCAAGCAAACAGATTTTTTTCTTTGACCTTACCTCAGAGGTAAAATACAAATCACTTCTGTGATTAAAGTTAATTTTTCCTGGTCATGTTTATGCATAAGTAAACTTTCCTGGGGTATATGACCATTGAAAGAAGAGTATGTTAATATACATACCTACATATGTTAATATACATACCTACATATTTGTAATTAAACATGACTTAATATTATTGGCCCACAAATTTAAGTCAAACATGATTTTATGCAATATTTAAAATTAATCTAAGGTTTAGTTTCTTCTTGTTATTATTTCCACTTTTTTTTTTTTTTTTTTTACATGCAGAGAAGAACCATTCACGGGTCACATCACCTGATTGACGTCTATCCAGTTTTGCTCTCTTTACCTAGAATATCAGAAATGAGTAGAGAATTCTGCATGACTCAGAATGCAGAAATGTTATATCATAGTAACACAACATAACAGCATATCCTGTGATCATTTTTCTTTTCATAATCAGAGTTCTGGTTGTCAGGCTATACTAGGAAGCTTTGCAAGGTGTGAAGCCTTTGAAGTAACCACACTGTTGCTTCTCTCTTCTCTCCTCTATGATTACTATTCCTTTAAAGTGAATAAGCAGGTGATTGATTTTATGACCAGTAAGCAACAATGAGTCCTCACGGAAAAGGGATAATTGGAACACAGAGATGTGGGCATATGCGGAAAGACATCAACTGGAAATGACCCAAAGAAGTCCTAACAAATAAAATATGGCCTGCTGGGAAGTGTGCAGCAGGTAGCAGGGGCCCAGCAGAGGGTCTGGAATACAGACAGTGTTCTCTAAGAAAACTGGGGAAACCAGCCAGGAATTGAGCTAAGGTAGAAATAAAAAGAGACGCAGCTTTTGGAACAATAGTTTGAGATCAGGAGCATCAGGTCAAGTTCACACAGGCTGACTCAGTGCTGGGACACAGAGCTACAGCCTAAGTCCCTGAAGATCTTTTCACTGGTAACTGGGGCATGCAATAATGAAAAGTAATTCAGGAGTTAAGTGGGATACGTAGTCAGCTAGTCAGGTCTGATTTCCCTGTGTGTAGAATTTAGAAATCATAAGGTTGCTATTAATTAAGAGTTAGAAACTGCTTAGAACAAAGGACCAAAACAGCAATATTATTTCTCCAGATAATAGCCCCTCTACTTTTCTTCTTTTGTTTAGTCATTACTTGGAACTACTGGCAGGGACGTGGGAAGTCATTGTAATAAAATTCTTGTGAATATTGGGTTTGGACTGGAGTTTTGACTCCTTGCTTATGGCCAATTAGATTTCTTAAGTTTCTATAATTCAGCTACAATTTGTCCTTTTTCTCCCACAACCCAGGACATCCATCAATGTCTGGAGACATTTTCATTTGTCATGACTGTGGGAGGGGACAAGGGGGTAACCTTTATTCCAGCTAGTGGGCAGAGGGCAGTGTTGCTGCCAGATATTCTAAAATACATAGAAATACCCCACATCAAAGAATTATCTAGCTCAAATATCAGTAGTGTTGAAGTTGGGAAACCCTGCTATAAACCAAATGGACTCTGCCATTTTTTTTTTTTTTTTTTTTTTTAAATCCTGGGATTCTTTGTCACCGCGGACATGTTTCTTCAGCAGTTCTAATACCCCTCAAACATTTTAAATTTATTTTAAATATAGCAGAATCATCTCTCAGCACCCAGTTATCCACTAGGTCTTCACAGATTAGCATTTTCTAGCTGTGGCCCTGGTGTGTGTGTGTGTGTGTGTGTGCAGTTCCTAGTAGCAGAACAGAATGAAACTGCAGACCTTCAGAGACCTTCACAAAGGATTAACATATAACCTTCACTTTCAGGGCATTCACCATCTGAGCCACTTATTGAAATAGGTACATGACGCAGAGGTGCAGAATGGTTCTCTTTTTTTCTCTAAGCTAGAAGCTGCAATGTGACCTGATCTATTGTTTTTAATGGCAGATTAGTTTCTTCAGTGCCCTCAAAAGCAACAAAACCTGGCCATGAAATTCTATTATTCTTGCAATCTGATATGCATATTCTCCCTTCATTCAGATACAGCTTGGAGACTTGGCCTTGATTTTTACAGCATCTGCGTATGCTAGGGCCGCTAATAAAGTGGGCACTGACTGATCAAAATTGAATCGCCTTGGTTAATCTGTTAACCAGCTGAGTTTGCTTATGCCTAGTTAATTTTTTCAGAGGAATTATTCTGTCGTAGGGAGTTTCTGTGTCCCTTTAAGTTTAGAGAGTTGAGGGGTTCATTTTTTCTTGTGGTCTTCAGTTTCTTTCTGTGTATATAACATATGGAATCATAGATTTGAAAAAGACTTGCAAGCTATTCTATGCAGCCAAATTCATCTTGCCACCCACCTGTTTTTATAAATAATATTTTATTGGAATACAGAAATTCTCATTTGTTTACATGTTATCTATGTCTACTTTTGCATTAAAATGTCAGAAGTGAGTAGTTGGGGCAGAGAGCCTATCTGCAAAGCCTAATGTACTTATTATCTCCCCGTTTACAGAAACAGTGTATTGACCCCCAATCTAATCCACCTTCCTCATTTTTCATGTGAAGAAATTGAATCGTAGAGAGATCACCTGAGTAGACCAAGGTCTCATCATGAACAGAATTTAGATTAAGTCATGACTAATGCATGTTTTGGGGAATGAGGATGATGAATATCAGAGCACTGACTAGCTGTGTGTAACAGTGAAACAAGGGGAAAATAAGTATTCTGTAAGTTGATTTGCACAAAGACAAATGCATTAAGCTCAATTGATGTGCTTCTCCCAATAAGAAGACCAGTTATCTTATGTCAAGCTGATCCTGCTAAAGTAAGACTTTAGTCAAGTAGTATCACAATTTTACATGGTTAGGCGTCTGTTTTGAAAAGAATAGCAAAATATTTATTGGTCAGCCTCTTGTATCTCAGTTTTATATTCCTCACAAGTTGAACTACTGATGGTAAGTCAGGGAAGGCAGTTGGGTAACTGAAATCTTGAATGTATTGAGACTGACTAACTATCCCCATGTTCTGCTGTGGCACCAGCTGACAGTGATGAAATCTATAGAAGTAGGGCACATTTCCATAACATGAATATTCAGGGTTGGTGATGCAAGAATTATTATTAAACCACTGGGAAGGAACACGTTCTCCTTATTATTTGATAGAATACTAAATGCTGCCTTTTAAAAATAATTCAGTATGAATACTTTGATAATGAGGAAAGAGAGATGCTTGGGAAAAAAAAAAAAAACCCTCATACATTTCCCCCTCGTACAGAAGAAGGAAATTAAATTAAGTTTAAAATATATAGCATGTCTAGAGGAACTATTTTGGAATCATTAGCTATATTTCATCTAAATTTGTCTTACATATATTGAAGTATAATGTAATAGAAGTCTGGATAGAGTTTGATGTTAATGATTTGTGTAAAAATGGATTATGTAAAGAAGCATGCTTAAGCATAAATAAAGACCCCTGAAAATAAATACAATGCCTATTATAAATAACAACTTCTTTTTTAAAACAAAGCAGTATTTGTTAGATGTGGGACATTTTTGCCATAGTTCTGAGAAAAGATATTTGCATGTCTGTAAATGACACAGTTTATACCTCTCAAAGGCCCTAGCACCCCTAAGAATTCTGGGTACACAGCTGACCGTGCACTGTATATGCGGTACATCCAGTTCTTCATAGCAAAGATTTTATGTATGGGAAGTAGAAAAGAAACTGATTTCATTCTTTCATCCATCAAACATGAATTGAGCCTCTGCTACATGCCAGGTAGTACACTAGGCTCTGTTCCTGTACAAATAAGGTACACAGAGTCCTTGTCTTCTAAAAACTCAGGATCAAAAGGAGGGTGCAAGGTGGGTGTAGTGGCAGGCACCTGTAGTCACAGCTACTCCAGGGGCTGAGGCAGGGGGATTGCTTGAGCCCAAGAGTTCAAGATCAGCCTGGGCAGCATAGAAAGACCCTACTTATAAAAAAAAAAAAAGAAAAAAAAACTATTAAAAAAATAAAGGAGGGTGCAGGCAAGTGAACAATTTCAACAGTGTATGGTCCATGTTCTATAGGAGAGTAATCTGAGGATGCCATTGTGAACAATTTCTCTTTCCTTTTACTGGTTTATAATTACTCATTCTAACTCTCCTCTAGTCAGTTTAGGTGGGGTTGTCCCTTAGACGAGGATTGAGTTTGACATCCTTCTCCATTTCCTCTTTCCTACCTCCTCCTGCTGCGATGCTGCTGCCTCTACTCCTGAGTGTCTAG
This sequence comes from Loris lydekkerianus, assembly GCA_963574355.1. Lineage (NCBI taxonomy): Eukaryota > Metazoa > Chordata > Mammalia > Primates > Lorisidae > Loris > Loris lydekkerianus. Next base: position 15,497 of record CAUYPK010036704.1, on the reverse strand, counting down.
TTGGTGCTTCTCTCTGACTGCCTTTCCCCAGCTGGCCACCCTTTGTTTGTGTCTTGGGCCATAGATGTTTCACATCCTCCTTATTTTCTTCCTCTTCTTCGTCACCAGAATGAAGCCACCTAATGCCTTTTTGCTGAGGTTTTCTCTGTCAGCAAACAGATAATTGTTCAGTTAACTCATCTGATAGGTGTTCCTATATATTACAAAAAACTATATCCAGGCATCTATCTAGTAACTTTATTTTAAATGAGAAATCTTGAAGAGTACAAATCTTTTATTCAAAAAGATGGAGGGAAGCAAGGCTAAAGTTTTAGGCATTGTCATCAAAAGACAGAAGGGACATTTTCAGTTTCTCATGCCATATGATCAGGCATATATGAACAAGAGGTGAGGCAGGCTCAACTAGAGACTGGAATAGCTCTGTCCAGGAGCCATCGACGGTTCTTTTTAGCACAGTTATTTACCAACCACTCATCCCATACTTTTTCTTTCCTTATTTCTTAAAAGGACACTGACTTGTGTGGTGCATGTTAGCAGGATACATTGGGAAGAACCTGGATTTTGAAATCACACAGTGCTCAAATCAGAGACACAGGTTTTGCAAAAAGAAAAATGTATGTGCAAATGCATAATATACTGCTTGGCTTCAAATCATGATAAATACATGTATTATTTCTTCTTTTTTTTTTCCCTTTCCTTCCTTCATTAAGGGGGATAATAAACACCAGTTATTTGCACCCAGCAGCTTTGTAGAGAGAGTAAAAGGTGTTTCTGGAACTGAGCTCTATGGGGTTGATGCAGAAACCAGCATATCTACAATATTTATTCAAAGAGAGAACTGTGATGACGATGTCATCACACTCCTGGATGCATGAGGTGAAGGACTGACAGTCAAACACCTCAGCCGCTGTGAGATGGAAACCTCAAGTGCGTGTCTCTGAGGGAAGGGGCAGAGACCTCCTCCAAGGTCGCGCGGGAGCAAGGCAGCAGGCAGCCTGGCAGGGGAGGCAACTGCTGGGAGAGACAGCTGCAGAGACAGGAGCCATTATGGGTGCCTCTCTCTGAGGCAGGGTGATGGTGTATATATGCTTTGGGATGTCAGCTCCTTACCAAAGAGCCGCTTTGCAAACTCTAGTTTTCTCTTCATCCTTTAGGATTTTGAAAAATAGTACCCTGAAGCTGGTTTTTTTTTTTTTTTTGCTTTGCTTTAACGACTTACATTAATTACAACATGAGTTTAAGTGCAAGAGAGTTTAGAAATTCTTCAGAGAAATGGATAGGCACTGATGTAAGCAAAGTTCAAAAGGAAAAATGAATTTTATGCTAATTTTACCAATAAGACTTGGGGCAGAATGGCTAAGCTTTTTGGCAGAAGGAGCCATGTCCTGTCCAGTGTGCTGGACAGTGTTACGTGGTTGGTGCTCAGATGGTGGAGGTAGAGTGTGAACTGTTGCTTTGACTGGGGTGAGGGGAAAGATGTTCCACTCCCTCATGGCAGGGCTGGGGCTAGAAACCTGAAGAGCCAAGCTAAGCACAAACGTAACAAAGCATACTCATTCTCTTTCTCCCAGTGGCCACAGAAGAGCTGCGGGGTGAGGGCTGGGGGATGAATGGCTACCGCTTGAGACACCGTGGTGAGGGTGCTGCAGAAAGATGGCAGCCACAGTGATTATGGAGCCAAGTAGATTCATTGCGGGTGGTTGGACACGGCCTAAATCATTTACAAGATGAAGAAGACACACTGGACAGCCTTTTGGTAGCAGAAAGTCCAGAAAAGGGTGAAGAAAAAGGTTGGAGATTGAGACACACAAAGATCTAATCACCAGACCCACATGGAACGACAATAGGAAGCAGGAGGGGTGAGGGAGGTGGCCACTGGGTTTGGAGCAATTCTAGAATGACTTACACAGGGTAGAGCTGTGCCAACAATAGCTTGATGATAAAGTTTGCATTTTATCAGGGCAGCTTGGAGGGTCTCCTGGTAACCCATCCCCAGAGCTGCTGAAAAACTATAGCGTCTTTGATCAAGGAGTTTCCTGAGTCTGTCTTGAAAGGCAATAATACCTTTTTGGTTAACTGATGGTTAGTACCAGATGGGAGCTGACTCTAAAGAGTCCCCCTGATAACTGCTCTTGTTCACTCTGTCGGAGCTCCACGTAGACAGAACTTATATTTGTATTATTTTTCTATCTTGTTGAGAAATGGAAATTGCAATTGCGTATTTCATTTTGATATTTTAAAAAATTAAAAGTTTAAAAATGAGTTTAAAAATAAAAAACTCATTGCCATTATACAGCAGGATTACAAAAAAGCTTTGTTAGAACATTTGTGTCTTGTTACTCAACATAGCCAACCTTATTAAAGACAGTGCATCAATAGTGTTGCTCTATGTTGTAGTATTATTAAAATCACATTTCTGCCTTGTGCAAAAATATACAAAAATACAAGGTTGTCATATTTTTTGGTACAAATGCAATGACAGAATATATATGGCTCCTGTGATAACTTACTGGTTTTTAAATGTTGGAATTTATTATTTTGGTCCTAAACTGGAGTTGTGATTTGCTAGGTCTAGCATATTTTTTTAAAAGGCAAAAAACTAACTCACTTATCCAGAACTGGAAGAGGTCAGAAAGACAGGTAAGAAAATGTCTCCAGTTTGCACTCCTGGAAGGTATCTCAATACAGAGCCAGGGGAAGCATGAGGGAGCCCAGGAAGGAGGAGGTAGACCAGGGGAGGGGTGGACGGGCTGTTGCCAATTACCAAGCACTTACTCCTGTTCCTGAGGAAATTTAGCATTTCAGGACTCTTCTTAAGGAGAGGAATGTTTGGATTCACCTTGGCCACTTTCTCCCCAGCGATTTGCCTGGTCCTGTTGCTGGGTTGTTTGCCTTTTGCTGAATTGCTCAGGCAAGTTCACCACTCTCCCCAGAAGAAGACTGACTTTGGTGTTACAGGAGGGTCTCAGGTCTCACCTGGAGAGTGATAGCACATTCTTGCCAATTAGCAGTGGCTGCCAATTTCTTCTCTGACTGATCTTTGAAACTTCACCGGCAAGGGGCAGTATCCCAGATGAATAGAATTATTGACATCAAGGACTTTGTTGTTTCTCCTTCTTACATTAGTTTGTCAGGACTTCCATAACAAAATGTCATGACTGGGTGGCTTACACAACAGACATTTATTTTATCACAGGTCTGGAGGCTGGAAGTCATCCAAGATCAAGATGCCTGCAGGTTTGGTTTCTCCTGAAGCCTGCCTCCTTTGTCTGCAGATGGCTCCCTTCTCTCTGTGTCCTCACACGGCCTTTTCCCTGTGTGAGCACTTCGGTGTCTCTTCCTCCTCCTGTAAGGACACCACCAGTCCTCTATGATTAGGGCTCCACTTCATGACCTCATTTATCCTTAATTACCTTTGTAAAGACTGTATCTCTAAATACAGTCACATTGGGAGTTAGGACTTACAAATATGAATTTTGGAGGACACAATTCAGGCCATAATACCTTCCATGTATCTTCTCTTGGTGGAAAATGTCAGTAGAAATGTAGCATGAGCAAAAATTAAGCCTTATATTTTTGAGACACTGAAATTTTAGGATTGTTTGTTAATGCAGCACAACCCTGTCTATTAAGATTAACAATAGTGGCTTGTACTTTCTCTGAGTTGCATAGCAACATGTTGTCGTGTTTAATGGGGCAGGGCATCTTTTAGTAGATCCTGTACTCCTATGCACCTACATGTAATCATCTATATCAGACCCCCCAGAAGGGATGCTCAGGAATGGTGACTCTTAGGTGAGAGAAGCCAAGTTAAATTGCAACAATATTTAACAGTTATATACTGAGAACCCACTATACCAGGCTCTAAAGATATGCTGATAAATAAGACAGTATCTCCACCCCACCCCATAGCCGAGGAAGAGAGATATTAAGAAAAAAACATAAATTAGTGTTTATTATAATTTAGGTATGTGCTAATAAAAGATGATATTTCAAATTTTTCTTTTTGGTTTTAGCTTCAAAGAGATTGTTTTCTCACAAATGAAGTCTAGTGTATCCAGAAATGAGGTGATAATTACTACATGAACATAGGCAAAGACTGAAGGAGTAGTGTTCCAGGCAGGATGACTGAAATTGTATCAATTGTAGTCTGATTGGGAGCCATCAGCATGGAGATGATGATTCCAGTTATGGGAGCAGATATCATCCATGCTGGTGGGAATAATGTTGGGTGGGAATAAAAGAAGGACTGGAGTAGGAGTCTGAGAATACCAACTCTTAAAGAACAGGTAGAGAAGGAGGTTCAATCACCATGACTAAGACAGAACCCCCTGGAGAAATAGGAAGAAAGTCAAAAAAGGAGTCCTTCAGCCGGGAAGTGAAGAGGGAGCTTTCAGGAGTAGAAAGGAGTGGAGAGTTCCGGACGAGAGTTCAGTAACATGAGAACCAGAGTGGGGACGTGGAATTTACCAATAGGTCATTGGTGACTTTAATGAAAGTGGGGAAGACAGAGTGAGATCCAGTGTGTTGAAGCATGAATGGGAGTTGGGGAAGCATTCCTTGTGTACATCTCCTCTCAAAAATGTGGCTGTAAAGGAGATAAGTGAGACCAAGGGTCAGTTGAGAAATAGGAATTTTAAGTGTGGATTTTTATGTTTTGAGATAGGAATAGAAAATATGAATTCCAATGAGAAGGTGCAGAATAGGAGTTGAAGATAAAAGAGAGGGGATAATTCATAGATTTGGGTTCTATGACAATAGGAGCAGAGGAGAAAAGGAGAGTTTTAGAAGGGAGGACTTCTATTGTTACAGTAGGGAAGGCTGGGCAGATGGCTAGGTAGGAAAGTTTATAGATTTGCAGTAGGATAATTAAACTTTTATGTGTGATGGTATGGCAATCATTAGTGCTGTTTGTTAGGTATTTCTGGTGTATCCTTAGAGCATTTTGGGAGTTCACTTCCCTGCCTTCATGGAGTAGCCACGAGACTTGCTTTGGTCATTGAAAGGTGGGCAGAATCATCTAAGTTGAAGGTTTTAGAGCTAATGCTTGATTTGACACACTCTCTCCTTTTTCCTCTACCAAAGCGATTAATACCATTCCCAACAGTGATTGCTTGTTTAGCTAGGATCTTGGAACAGGACAGAGCAGACCCAGGTGGTCCACAATGGACGTGTAGCATGAGTGAAAGGTGACCCTTGATTTTTTCTTGAGCCACTGAGATTTTGGCATTGCTTGCTAGTGTACCATAACTCATCCTATCCTAACTATAATTGTAGCTTGTGTTTTCTCTGAGAAGTCAGAAGGTAAATCCTTCTAAACTCTAAAATGAAATTAGCAATTATTTTAGGTCAATGTACCTTATCAATCACAGTTGGCAATTTTACACAATTGGTTCAAAACAGAAGAAATGACTGACATGTTCATTTATTTCAGGATTTTAATTTTTCTCCACACAGAAGTAGTGATGACTCACAGTTATAACAGTACAAAATATCCTTCTCTAAATATGCAGAATGGACATGTTGTGTTGAGTGGTTTTTAAAAAGTAAAAGATAAGCATGCCATTGACAAAGGAAATCTTTATTGTTAAAAATCTACTTTTAATATTCCCTTTATAACTTGCCATAGAGCTAAAAGATTAGATCATAACATGGAAATATATATAACATGAGGGAAAGACCTATGGGTTTCTGAAGACACCAAGAATTGCTTTTCTACCAAAACGTCGAGACACAGTTTAGAGTTTAAGGATTTAGAGGAAGAAGGTAAAGATGATACCAATTTCAGTGCATAGGGACTGTTCTCTCTCTCTCTCTCTCTCTCTCTCTTTCTCTCTCTCTCTCTGCCTCTCTCTCTCTCTCTCTCTCTCTCTCTCTCTCTCTCTCACACACACACACACACACACACACTTTAAAAGCCTGGAGAGTTTTGAAGACAAACTTTATAAAATAATTTACCAATAAGAGGCATTTTGGATTTTGTTCTACTTCAGTTTAACAACATTACAAGAAAAAATTCTTTTACCTTCAGCTCAATGGTCACTCAGAAGCACCCAGGACAGACTTACTTAATGCTGTGACCTGAAAGAAAGAAGGAAGGAGTGGATGGACTTGGCTGCTGCCTGACAACAACACAGCCTCTGTAACATTGGTTTGTGGGGTTAACACAGCCCCAGTCACTTGGTGTCCCCGCTGTACATTTTGGTATAGGGAATTTAAGTCTTACTCTGCCAGCTGAATCCTAATAGAGAGTTAAGCCAGTGATATAATTGGGGTCCCTTACAAAGACTAATGTATGGAAGTATAAATGGACTTTGCTGCTAAGGGCCGCAGTTCTCAGTCCTTCTCTCTTCTCTAAAGGAGGTTACAAAGTACGCAAAGTTATTACTGCAAAGAGAACTTTTGTAAGTAGTTAGTGAAGTTTCAGAGCCTGCCCTGCAGAGTATTTGATTATTGGGACGTCTTCACATTAATCCAAAACTCTTTCTCAGCTCTTTATCATTAAAGACATCTCCATATGGTCAATTTATCTCCATTGATAATGATCTTGCTCCACTGATTTATGAGCCTACCAATGTCTCCTGGTGAAAAGGGAAACCTGTGGAGAATGCAATGAAACCCTGCCTGCTTTTTCCATGACTTAGCAATTATGAATAGGGCTGCGACAAACATCCTGGTACAGATATCTCTGTTAAGGTGTGATTTTTGGTCTTCTGGGTATATGCCCAGCAGGGGAATTGCCGGATTGAATGGCAGATCTATTTTCAGATCTCTAAGTGTTTTCCATATATCTTTCCAAAAGGAATATATTAATTTGCAGATGAAAATGTGTCAAATGGTCTATGAAGCTAGTATATGATGCCCCATGATCATATCAATGTACACAGCTATGATTTAATAATAATAAAAAAAGAAACCCTGCCTGCCTGTCTGTAACCCGTCCCCATACAATGCTGTTTCTCCTGGGGAATCAATGAATTTAAAGCATTACAAGACCACATAGGATATACAGGTGGCCATAAAGTTTGTGTGCAATTACTATTTTAAATTGCACCCTATTTATGGCCACCCTATATTTTATTTGAGACATAGTTATGTTGTCTAATCCTTTTTCCTCCCATTGTTTTCATTCCCATCGTTTACCCTTTCACAGCTACTAGGACTTGACATTTAGACTTTCTGTGGAACACAACGTCCATGTCCCCGGCGTGTGTTGGAAGTTCGTGTGGGTCACACATGTCTTGGTCATTACTTCACACCTTCTCAGCCTGACCTCTGAGTCCAATCACAGTCTTGAGAACAGTTCTGAGCGGACTTCCTTCTTTATGTTGCTAGAGCCTCTTCGCAAGAATGAGCTAAACATCTCTTACTTTCTGCTTTGGGGCTTCTTTGAATCCATGGGGCAGATACCTGGGTATCCAGTTGGCATTCATCATATGAGGACAAAATAATTTCCCAGGTACGCAATTTTAGGATTTGTTCTGAACAATTCCTTAAAGTTCCAGATGAGTTGAGCATCTGTTGCCTACAGTGTCGGTCAACTCAATAAGTATTTTTCAAAGAAAGACATTTTAAAAAATGAGGCAGAGCTTAAAGTCTATAATCTTAAATATATAACTTTATAAATTTTTACATACATATTCATCCATGTTGCTACCACCAAGATCAGATATAGAGTATTTTGAGTACCTAGGAAGTCTGCCTTGAGCCCCTTTGTTTTTTAAATTTCCTGCAAATAGATTCATGCTGTATATCCTGTTTGGCGACTGACTTCTTGCACTCAGTATTATACCACAGAAATCACCTGTTTTGGTGCTGATGGTAGTGGCTGGGTCTTTTCTCCTGGTATGTAGTATTCCACCTTTAATCATCCACTAAGGATTCTTATATTGGCTTTCTCTTGTCTCTTTTACTCTACATGGTGCCTCAGTCCTTCTTCACTAAATCACAACCCCCCCCAAAACATAAACAAAAACACTGGTATCCATTTCTCCTTCCCTCTCCACATCCCTCTCTCCAGGTGCTCCTGGTTTATTGCTGTGAGTTTGGAGACAGGAATTCTCTTACTTAGCCCTGTTCCTCACTTGATGTTTTCCATTGGAAGCTGAAAGATATTTTTCCTCCTTTCTCTCATCCCATTCATCCCTGTCTTTACTCCTCCCTTTTACTGTAAGACTTTAGTAAAAGAAGAAATTGAAAGACACCAAGAAATTGAAGATCCTACCAACACAATTTGTGTTCTGTGGTGTCTGCCGTTTCACTGAGACAAGCACTGTTTTGGTTAAAAAAAGAAAAGCCATTTCATCACTGAGGAGTTCAAGTCTTCTCAGCTATAATATATGAGGAAGTCTGAGATGTGTTCTACTTTCATTTCTGCATTTTGGATTTTCAGTTTAAAAGGGGTCTTCTAGGGAAGATAATGCTCAACAAATAGAAACACGAGGTGGAATTTCATGCACAAGAGGCCATAGGTGAGAGGTAGTGTTTTTATATGGACACTTTCTTGGTGCCATAACATCTCACACCTGAGTGACTGTCTGCATTGTGACTTCTCCTGAGCTGAGACAACTTCATCTCCTGATAAGGGGTCCCTGGATAGAGAGATCAGCTCAGTGTAAAGGGCAACTGCATCCTTGAAGGAAGAACAGTGAACAGGCTATGGATTGGTTTGTTTCAATTCCCCACTTTTCTCAGGATAACTGAAACTGTGTAACATCTCCAAGGTGGACAAATCATGTCTAAAATAAGATATAAGTTTTACAAGGGTGGCTGGCAAAAGATCCCACTTGAGATTGTGAAAGGACAAACACTCTGATGGATGACCACCTTCCCCTCCTCAGTCTGTGATATTTATTTCACATTAGATCAGCTAAATCTTTTCTAAGTAACTACCGTAAATTGCACAGCCATCATAGTAACTGATTTCATATTTCACTTATGGATGTCACCAAGATTTGCCCTTACTCTGTGACATTGTTTTCATAGTAACTAATGCATTTTAAATGATATGAAATATGCAGAATAGAAAAGATCAATTAGTAATATATAACTCCATGTAATATATACGTGTTTGAGATTATGCCTCAAACATTCAGAAAATTGTGAAGTAAAATTTTTTAAAAGTGAACAAAACAGTCCAACAATTGGGGTTGAACATGGGTGAATGATGCATGTACTGGTGCTAAACACATCTGCACTCCGTTGCACACATCATTCAACCATGCCAAGATTTAGGCTTCTACATAAATAAGCAACTGTGAAAAAGCTAATCATCTAGGCAGTTCTCAATTATGTATACAGTATCTATTTCTCTCCTGCCCCCTTTTCTTATTTTTCTGACTTTTTTTCCTTTATGGGATTTCTACGATAATGAAAGGAAAAGAAGGTAAAATTACAATGATTTTATTTTGCTTCTCAACAACTCTGCCTTTGAGAACACTTTAATTACTTCACTTATTCATCAAGGGTTTATTGAGCACTTTCCAAAACCTAATGTTCTTTGCTGTTCCTCAATCAGGCAAAGCATTTCCCTGCTTAAGAGCTTATGTGCTCAATATTCCTTTTATTTGAAAAGCTCTCTCTCAAATATATACCTGGATCAGTCACCTTTTTTTTGTGTTTTTGCTCCAAATATAACCTTCGTAGAGATCTCTGCCATCCTTCATAGAATAGTAGTAACCTTCCTTCACACCCTGCACACCCTGACTGCTTTGTGATGATCCATGTTCATCACCCTCTAACAGTCTATTTGTATTTATTTACTAATTAATTAATTTTATATTCCCTTTAAGTTTAATTAGGCCGACGTACAGAGAATTGGCCTGTTTTCTTCTCATTGATATGTTTCCAGTTTATAGAATAGAAGTACTTGATATTTACTAGGAGTATAATAACTTTTTTTGATGACAATGAATATAAGGGTAAAAGAGAAAGACTGTTCCTGCCTTCAGGGAATTTATATCATGGGGATTTATAGTTAATAAAAAAGCTTATAAACAAGACTATAATGGAAAAATTATGTTAAGTAAGCAAAATTATAAAGTAATCATATCGTAGTTACCTATATATAATTGGTGTGTCGGGGAAGATTTGTTGGGAGACTGAAATTAAGATGAGACCAGGAGGACAGTAAGAACAGTGACAAAGAGCTCCAGGAAATGGAATAAACTGGTCAGACTCGGCTGGCCAAGAGGCACATTGCTGTGCTATTCTGGTTAGAGCAGATTATATTCTCTGCCATGTTTATGTGACTATCAGTGTGTTTAAAAATTGAATTTATATGTTCTTAGGTGGAATGTGCCCTGTCTTGTTAACTCTAAGTTTCCCTACTCCCGATTATATTACATTTGCTTATTAAACTCACCTTTCTAGACTCCATAGGCTTGTGAGTCATCAACCTCTGATTTACAGCATAGAGTCAAAGGTTTCCTGTCCTGTTAGGAAAGGTGTTTTCTGAGTCTGAGCTGAGGTGCTAGGAGCTTTTGTGTGAATTAGAATAATTGATTTTACACACTGCTGTTATTTTATGGTTTCAAAATACATTAAGTAAGATGTCATATTTTGGACTTTTATTTAATTCAGAATAATTCTGTTTTTCAGTGAATGTATATTTGGTGCATTTTTTGGAAGTAGAACTGCACATCAAAATGAATGTTTGAATTCTGGCTCCCCCAGTTACCAGCTGTATACCTATGACAAGTTATAAAACCTGTTTGTGCTGTCTTTCCTTGTCTGTAAAATGGGACTATAATAGTTCTTACTTGGTGGGTTTGCTATGAGGATTAAGTAAGTTAATTTATGTAAAGCATTTAGAAGAGGGTTTGGTATTCAGTAATTTTGCAATGAATGTTAACACTATAACTATTATTGTTATAATTATTATCAAATATCTGAGAAAATCTTGGAAGATGTTAAACTTTTCTGGACAAGGGATATGTGGTACTGTCACCAGCTTCCAAGTGGAGGTATTTCCAAGTTCCTTAAAAAAAAAATTAAGGGAGTACAAAGGTTTTTGTTACACAATAGCTTTGATAATGCAAAATCAGGGCTATTAGTGTGCCCACCACCCAAGTACTGCCCATTGTACCATTGGGTAAGTTTTTGCTCCTCCCATCCTCCTTCCTCCTCTCTTCTTGATTTCCTAAGTGAAGTATCTCAGAAATGGAAAAACAAATATCACACGTACTCACTAATAAGTTGTAACTAACCTGTGGGCACACAGTGGGACAGAGAGAAATAAAAAAACATTGGTTTTTCCAAGTCCTTGACGTTCATTACAGAAAAAAATTTCAGGACACACCGTGTAAGCCAAGCAAGAAAAAGCTTTATTGAATGGGAAAGTACACTCAGAGGAAAGGGTGCAGGCAGGCACAGAGTGAGCAGCTGAACTGAGAGGAAGTGGCCTTAGATCTTTGCAGGCTCACTAATTGAGGGGAGGAATATTCAAGGCCAAGGGGCTGGCTTTTACTAAAAATTTGGATAGTAATTCCTAGAATTGAGTTCCCTTCCATTTTCATACTTTATATGGTTGTCTGGAAACTGTCATGGCAATTTCAATGGTAGAGAAATTTTAAAAATCACAATGCAAATGATATTGTAGTTAGCTCCAGTTCATGTGAGACGGCAGCTGTGGCTAACAACGTAGGGCAGTTCTCATCTGCAGACGTCAGCCTCTCTAGTTACCTTCTGCTCCAGAGTGGTTTATTTTAACACCTGCACCTGACCTTCAAGCCCTGCATCTAGTCTTAGCACTGTTTCCTAGTCTCCTGCTCTAGCAGTACTGATCTTTCATGTCACTCTCAGGAAAAAGGTAAATGTGAAAGAATACCGTGATGTCTGACAAATAAAAAAATTATTAAGCTAATGTCACTTAGCTTGGCAAAATGACTGTCAATTCATGAATTTCATAAGAGAAACGCATGACTTTTTAAAATAAGCTAACAGAAGAATTTTTGTGGAATTTGCCTATTGTAAGATTTTACAAATAGCTTATTTCAGACAAAATATCTAGCAGCCTAACGAATACTTCACAAATTTTAATTTTAATTTTAATTTTATATTTTTAGAGATAGGACCTCATTCTCTCTTTTATGCTGGAGTGCACTGTAACCTTGAATTCCCAGCTTCAAGCAGTCCTCTCATCTCAGCCTCCTGAGTAGCAGGGACTACATGCATGTGCCACTGTGCCTAGCCCACAGAAATAATTTTGTTATAACCTTAAAATGACAATCTCAAAGTTCAATAACGTGTTTGTGTAAAAACTTCTCAATATGCTTCACAAGGACTAGGTTGCAAGAGTCTTTGCTGTTCCACTGACTGAGCCTCTGGTGGCATCAAATTGGGTGATGGAGCTTTTCTGGCTGTGGCCTCCCTTCCTTAGAATATAACTTTTCACCTCACACCTCCTAAAGAATAAAATGGCAGATTTCAGGGAATGCACCTGGGCCCAGTGCTAGGGGGAAACTCTAATTTCTGCCCCGTTCTTGAGGACAAAGTTGTTGGTATGAACAAGGCAGCCAGCTATTTCCAGATTTGGGAGATAGAAATAGACCCTGTTATCTCATTTAGTTTACATTAGTCTGTTGTATCTGTTTCTCTATAATCCAGGTCCGCTGAGAGTCAGGTTGGGGGCCTGGTGGGGAAGAATGAAAATATAAAAATTCTGGTTCATAGTAAATGCTCAGGGTGAAAGGGGATGCTCCACCCTCTCCTTAGAGACAGCCTTTCATCTGTGTGCCTCCTGCTGCCATGTGAACCTTTAGAGGCAAATATTAAAGCTTGTTTTTTCCCTGATATTTTAAAGCATTCAGATAATTGTCTAATTTAAACTTTTTACAACCAAATCATACTCAGTGTAATGTTTTGTGCCCTATAGATAAAGGATAACTAATATACTGTATGTCAATTCTTTCTCTGGTTAAGGGGGTTGTTATAACATAACTTTAGTAAACCCTTAGTACCCAGGTCCTTTACCTGAATTATCTCAGGGAATCCTCACAGCCACCAGATAAAGGAGGCGCCATTAGTAACTATGTCATGCATGGATGAGGAGGCTGAGAGATTTGTCTGGCTGAAAGTGTGTAGCTCAGTTTCTGTAGAAGCTTAATAGAACTGAAGGAAGGAACCATGATGGGGAGTTAAGTCACTTTTATTCTTTGCACGTATTTGTTCCTATATAAGCGGGTTCTACTCATGCATTGTAAGTTTGTGGATTGTTCATTTATTAATTCTCATGGTTAAATGTAGCCTCGCATCCGTGAATAAGTTAACGATTTTATTTATTTATATGGTGGCACTACATCAGGATGCCTTAGGATGTTTTCAGACGTCCTTCTCTAGCTTTCTACCTGTCTCTCTGCTTGTTGCACCCTCAAGGAGTTTGGGGCAGTGTTAGTTCTTTTGTTTCAGTTGGGTTGCTAAAAGCCATACAACGCAGGAAAGAGTAAAAGGAACAAACAATGCTCAAAGACAGCCTCTCTCTGCTTCAGGTCTTACAGCAGGGCGTGTCAGGGCAGGGGCCTCTAAGTTTGTGTCAGTGCAGGCGTGGACGCTGAAGATTAGGACTAGGGCTTTTTAGCTGTGGTTTCAGCCTCATATCCAGAAGGTGCCAAATTAGGATTTGAACTCCAAACTCTGAATTTTTCTTAGGGCTGCTAATATAGGAGAGAAGAAGAATGTTTAAAACATTGAAAAGATTGAATATTTATTTAAAAAATCAAACAATATGAACATGTCCTGTTGTACTGCTCTCACCCCACAGTCTCGTTCTTCAGAAGGTCTATGTTAAATTATCAGGAATATCTTTCTCTACTTCTTCTGAGCTAAACACATTCCCAGAGGCATGTTGGGTTTCTTTTTATAACCACAATGGAATCATACTGTACATTTGCAACTCGTGTTCCACTCACTTAAAGCTATGAGTAGAAATCATTCCATGTCAGCACACATAGCTTACGCGAGGGCCTCAGGGCTACACACAGCCCTCCAGAACCCCAAATGAAACCCTTTGATGGAATTCAAATTTCACAGAACAAATACCTTTAGTACAAGTATTTCTTAGTACATGGTTGGGCATAGGAGAATGAAGGTGAAGGGAAAGGGAAGGGGTCACAGTGTATGGCACACTTCCTGGGAGAAGAACACAATTATAAGAGGGACTTTACCTAACAAATGCAATCAGGGTAACCTCATTCTTTGTACCCTCAATGAATCCCAAACAATATAAAAAAAGGAAAAAAAAAAAGTATTTGCTTTGTAAAATTTGGATTCAGTCAAAAGGCCACACTGAGGGATCCAGAAGGCCACATGTGTCCCCAAGGCCACAGGCTCCCCATCCCTGGAGTTCATTTCTTTTAATTGCTGTAAAGTGTCATATGACATGTGAAATAATTCATTGTGTCAGCACCTCACCCTTTTAAAACCACAATTCAGGTTATTGCCAGTTTTGTTATTAGAAACAAAGCACAAATGAACACCTTCCTATTCTGAGTGTGGGTATAAATATTTCTACAGGGTGGGTTTCTAATAGGAGAATGAATAGGTAAAAGGTAGGGGCATTTAACATTTTAATCATTATTGCCCCAATTTCTTTCTAAAACATTATCCTAATTGTTTCTTCCTATAATAGTGCATGAGACCTTGTTCTTGCCTCATTTTCACCATCTGGACATTATCAATCTTAAAAAATGTCAGAGCGACACGTGACCCATGGCATGTTACTGCTTAAAGTGACATCTCTAAAAGAGAAGTAACAATTAACGCTGAAAATCTTTTCTTTGTGAATTATTAGCTTGTATCTTTTCTTTATATTTCTTTGGACTATTGCCCTTACAAGTATACAAAAGATATATATATAACCTATATATATATAACCTATATATATACAACTGTTAAACATGGAAATCTTTCTTCCTAATCTGTCAGCTGATATAGTTTATCTAACCTCTTTAGTTTTCCCAATCTGGTGTCTCATCAGTACGTAACTAATTAGTAAAATAACAAAATTGATCAGCAAGACTAAAATGGAGAAATATACTATGCACATAATCCACATGTTATACAACTGTTTGAGTAATCAAGTTAATTGTGTCTGTTTAACACCAAACTAGCTGGGCACCCTGACTAATTTAGTTAAATACAAGTTAATAATCACAATGTATCATAATGTTTTTACGTAAATGGAATGAAAACTGCTGAGGTTAGGGGCAGTGTCCTCTGTTTATTATGGGTGATTAGCAAAGTGTTTGTTAAATACTTGCCTCTCAGTAGTGATGAGAGATGGATAAGTGCAGTAAAAAGAAAACTAGACAAACCAGTAGTCTTCTGTTTAAAAATATAGCATCCCCTGTTTATTGCAGCTCAAGTTACAATTGCCAAATTGTGGAAACAACCTAAATGCCCACCAATCCAGGCATGAATTAACAAGCTGCAGTATATGTATACCCTGGAATACTATTCATCCACTAAAAAAGATAGTGACTTTACATCTTTTATATTAA
>CAUYPK010036703.1:0-35682 GCA_963574355.1 Loris lydekkerianus | reverse complement strand
GTGTGCAGGCCCATGGGTGTGGCCAGGAATGCCTAGTCACTGGCATAGACTTAATAGGAGAGTAAATGGAGCTATAAAGATAAAATGGGGACAGAGTGTGAAGAAACTGCCTCTTAACATCTAGATAACATGAAGCTAAATAATATGTATATTTTGACACTTAAAATGAATATAGTTTGTTTTGCATTAATTATATGCACATATTTCAGTAAGGTTGATCACAATAAAATTAATTAATAAAAAAAGAAAAAAACACATAAACTTCTGGAAAATATTTTCTGGGTTGAGAAAAATGGCCAATTCATCATGTACTGATTGAGTTTTAAATTCATGTACACTTTCTTTTTTTAATTATTATTATAGATAAAAATATGCACCATAGATGTGGCCCAACACATCACCCTCCCTCCACTCAAACCTCCCCCCTCCCTTCCTCTTCCTTGGTCCTTTCCTCATAGTCTTGTGGTATAGTTGGCTTATAGCCTTCATGTGAAAGCTATAGTTTAGCTTCATAGTAGGGCTGAATACATTGGATACTTTTTCTTCCATTCCTGGGATACTTTGCTAAGGAGAATATGTTCCAGCTCCATCCATGTAAACACGAAAGAGGTAAAGTCCCCATCTTTCTTTAAGGCTGCATAGTATTCCATGGTATACATGTACCACAGTTTGCTAGTCCATTCGTTTTTATAGGTGACAGAGAGCTTATTGGCAAACATTATTTTTCCTCTACCTTTAGTAGTACAGTGGGGTCTCCATAACCATAACCCATATTTAGGTATTCAACCAACCACCGATCAAAAATATTCAGAAAAATATTTCAAAAAATTTCAAAATTTAAGAATTAAATTTCCTGTGTGCCAAGTACTATAATGAACTCATGCAAATGAAAAGATGTGTAAGATTGCATTAATTATTATAATTAATTTAGAGAATATTTCTATGTGAGAGGATTACATAAGTTTTAAGCAAATATTATGCCATTTAATATAAAAGACTGGAATATCCATGGATTTTGATATTCACAGGTGGTCCTACAACCATTCCCCTACAGATATGAAAGGATGACTGTATTCTGAATCTCATGAGAAAGATATTCTTTTTCTTTAAGCCCTTGCTGGTAAGGAGCAAACCAAAGCACATACTGGGGAAAAGAATCCTTATTTAATACAGGGTGCTGGGAGAACTAGTTAGACCACATGAAGAAAGGCTGAAACTGGACCCACATCTCTGACCATTGCCAAAAATTAACTCACAGTGGATAATAGACTTAAACCTAAGACATGAATCTGTAAAAACTATAGAAGAAAGTGTGAGAAAAACTCATAACAATATCAGTCTCGAGAAAGAATTTATGAAGAAGACCTCAAAGGCAATTGAAGCAACAACAAAAATAAATAAATAGGACCTGATCTAATTTAAAAGTTTCTTCACAGTCAAAGATATGATCAACAAAGCAAAGAGAGAAGCTTCAGAGTGGGAGAAGATATTCACATGCTACAAATATGACAAAGGACTAATAACCAGAATCTACAAAGAACTCAAGCAAATTCAACAACAACAAAAAAGATTAAACAACCCCATTAAATCTGAGCAAGATACATGAATAGAATCTTTTCTCATGAGGACAGATAACTGGCCAACAAACTCATGAAAAAAGGCTCATCATCTCCAATTATTAGAGAAATGCAAATCAAAACCACTTTGAGATACCAATACCAAACTAATTGGTATTGGGCCAATACCAACTAATTGGTATTGGGCCATGAGGAAAGCCCACAACACAAGCTCCCAAAGCAACAGATGCTGGTGTGGGTGCAGAGAAAAGGGAACACTCCTGACGGTTGGTGAGGTTGCAAACTAGTAAAGCCTTTATGGAAAGAAGTATGAGAGTCGTCAATGAACTAAAAATGGGCCTTTCATTTGCTCTTGCAATTCCATTAGTAAGTACCTACACAAAAGAAAAAATGGCATTTTATCACAAAGACATTTGTGCTTGAAATTTTATAGCAGCCCAAATTACAATCTCAAAGAGGCTGGAACTATCCATGTGGTCTTCAACACATGAATGAACAACAAACTGTAGTATAGGTATGCCATGGAATATTATTTAGCCATGAAAAGATAAAGATTTTATATCTTTTTTTGCAACTTGGGTGACTTGGATGGATTTGGAGAACACTCTCCTAAGTATCACAAGAATGGAAAATTAAGCATTGTGTGCACTCAATACTAACTTAAAACTTGTAGATTAATAACGGTGTGTATACATGGAGAAAAACTCGATTATATTCAAAAAAGGGGAAAGGAGAGGGGTAGAAACTAATGGGTTTAATATATGGACAAATTGCACACTTCCCGGGAGAAGGTCACAACTTTAATTTATAATTTACCTTACAAATGCAAAAAAAAAAAAAAAAAAAAAAGTAAACTAATTGAATGTAGGCTTATATTAATCCAAAATAAACTTTTAAAAAAGAAAAAAATGGGGGCTCTGCACCTTAATTAACATCTGTAACAGCATAACCTACTTCTCAGCGTCCTTTCTTAATTTGGTGACATGTCCCTGTGTTTCATAAATTGTGGCTTATATTTATGGCATTTTTAATCTAAAGGAAATGAAGTATCCTAAGGGGAAAGACATCCCAGATAACTGATTTGCATCAGCAAGAACATTAAAAAACAAACAAATAAGCAAAATTTACTGCACCATTTTCTGTATAATATACTCCTAGTCTGTTTCTCCTGAGTATTTTTGAGAAATAGATGAATTTTAATAAAATCTATACAAATAAGTAATCCTGAGAATGAAAGCAGTATGAGATTTCTCAAGATATTGTCAACACTTAAGAAAATATATTAAATTAGAATAAAGAAACAACAACAACAACAAAAAAAAGGCAGGAAACAATAGATATTAAGAAAATACTACCGAATAGAAGAAATATTTTAACAAATATATATTAGGGAGATAATCACCAAAACATTATTAAAATGAGACATCCAAAATAAAATCTAAATAAAGCATCTGCCTCTTAAAACCAAGACTAATATCCACTAATTTCAGGAAAAAGGTACATAACCAGAGGATGTCCCTTTGGTCTTTCCAATCAAGTAATGTTAAGTTTCCAAACTTCCCTATCCTCACTTTTCATACTTACTGCTTCCTTAGTCCCCTGCCCGCCCATGTGTATTCTGAATCTCATGAGAAAGATATTTTAATTTAAAAGTTTCTTCACAGTCAAAGATATGATCAAAGCAAAGAGAGAAGCTTCAGAGTGGGAGAAGATATTCACATGCTACAAATATGACAAAGGACTAACAACCAGAATCTACAAAGAACTCAAGCAAATTCAACAACAACAAAAAAGATTAAACAACCCCATTAAATCTGAGCAAGATACATGAATAGAATCTTTTCCCACGTGTGTGTGTGTTTCATAGCGGGACGTGATGCTCTTATTTGTTTTATTCTTTGATTTATGGTATTGTTTGAATGTACTCCCCAATGTTCATGTGTTGTAAATTTAATCTCCAATAAAAACAGTGTTGAGAGGTGGGACTTTTAAGAGGTGATTAGATCATAAAGGCTGTGGCCTCATGAAAAGATCTGTGCTTTTATTGCAAAAGTGATTTCCTTAGAAAGGGGTCAGTTTGACAGCCTTCCTTCCCCTCGCTCTGTCAGCCTCTCTTGCTCTTTTACTCTTGTCACTATGGGAAGATACAGCAAGAAGGCCCTCACCAGACGCCAGCACCTTGTTACTGGACTTCCCAGCCTCTGTAACAGTGAGAAACACATTTATTTTCTTTATGGATTACCCAGTCTGGGGTATGCTGTTACAGCAACACAGAAGGAGCTAAGGATTTATTTTCTGACACTGCCTTGTCAATTTTGAAAGTATTTATTGATACAGAGTAACATTACTGAGTTCTGATGTGGGAATTTAAATGTCTCCGGTTAAAATATAACTCAACAGGTCAATCTTATTCTATTAAGACTGCTTAGGATGTATAGGGAAATGTGCTGTCAGGATTCTTGCTTGGTCCTATTATTTCCAAGGCATCCTGAGACATCTTAATTATGAAATACGATTGGTTCATATCAATTTAGTTTGCATTATTTATTAGATATTGCAAAATATTTTATGCAAAACTGATGGCTGATTATCACTAATATTGCAATGGAGAGTACTTTTATTGAAAGTGTCTGCTCCCTTATCTCTTGGTAGAGTTACATTTTTATAGTGTTTTATAATCTTTAAGAAAATAACTTCCTTATGAAATAAAATTATGCCTCTTGCATTTGAGAAGGAAATCAGGGTAATATTTTTGATCCTTATAACATGAAAGAGCAGAAAATGCAAATTATAATTCTGTGATATGGAATATGATAATAATTGCTCTTCCTACACAAAACAATGTGTTTAAATATGCTAAGAGACTCTCTTGAAAAGTGAGAATGAATTTATTAATGCTTGCAAAAAGACTTGGTCCCTAATAAAAAGTGTATTACGTTTAAAAATGTTATAAGCATACTTTGACCAAAAAAACCTGACATACATTTGGTTAAAATCTGTTGAATGTTCCTATGTAAATATACAGGCCCAAGGAATGTGTGCTGATACATTGAAAATTTTATACTGTAATGATCATGAGCAGAAATAATTACTGAGACAAAGGACAGAGCTATTAAGATTGAACTATAGTTGTCAGAAATCCTATTCGGACTTACCTAAAGGAATAATGATAATTTTCAAATACACAAAATTGCATAAATATTATTTTGCTCTTGTCAGATAATATCTAGACTATTCACAGAGAAAACCTAGTACAACTTATAGGGCCTCACAGAAAAAAAATCAGAATATATTTATTCATGGTTCTAATTAAAATTTTTATCTGAAAAGTATAGCAATATCTTGTCTAATATAAAGGTGAAGTTTCTAGCCTCTTGTTTAGAAGATATTTTATTATATTGCTAGAAATAGTAGTTGTTTTAGTTTTTATATATTTTTATAATTCTAGCAATAGTAGTTCTTTTAGTTTTTATACTTTTTAAAATTTTATTTAGAGACAGTCTTGCTGTGTTGTCCAGGCTTGGAGTGCGGCAATGTGATCATAGCTAATTATAACCTCAAATTACTGGGCACAAGAAATTCTCTCACTCAGTCTCTCTAGTAGCTGGGACTATAGGAATACACAACCATGTTCCGCTAACTTAAAAATATATATATAGAGAGAGAGACTGAGTCTTATTACATTGCCAAGGCTGTTCTTGAACTTCTGGCCTCTTAGGATCACCTCACCTTGCTACACAAAGTGCTAGGATTACCAGTGTGAGCCACTGTGCTGACCTCACTGCACTGGGAGTTCTAAAGCCAGACAGGAGGACAGAAGGAGTTTAAGTGTTTTAAGTCCTGTGTGTATCCATGAACTGACAACCTCCGCCATGCCAGAAGTTTAATGAAATTTGAGAGAGTTGAATATAAAGATAAGAGAAACAGAAAAAGCAAACAACTTAAAAAAAAAATAGTATTTTCATTGGGATAATTTAAATTCTACAAAGGTACCAAGTTAAATTACAATTAATTTATTACAAGTTTTTTTTCTTTTTATTATTATTTCAAAATATTACAGGGGTAGAAATGTTTTTGCTCACGTCGGTCACTTTTATTATGATTGCGTCAGGATTATAGGTGCACCCAGACAGTGTTCATCAGACCCGTTGGTAGATACTGTCCACACTCTCCTCCCCATCTCCTGTTTGATTTCCACCGAGTGTCACTCCCCTCTGCACATGTGTGCCCATTGGATAGTTCCAGTTTAATACCAAGCAGGTGTGGTGTTTATTTTTCCATTCTTTAGATACTTCACTTAAGGGTAATGTTCTCTAGTTTCACACAAAGAGTTGCAAAAGACCTTAACTCATTCTTTTTCATTGGCTGCCTAGCACTGCATAGTATACACATGAGGTCTGAGAGTTAAGTTTGAGAACTCATCCTAGAAAAATTGCTACATGTCCCATTGCTGAATATCACTGCAGTCACCTTCAAAATACTTCTGTTGGGAAACTAAGCAACAACACCATGGTCTATTCCACCTTTCAATGCCATTTTGGAACTCTTTTCCTGCAGTGGCCATCAGAGCTGTCTTCATATGACCTAGAGGTCCTGAATGTCATCAAAAATCTCTTCCTTTCAATATATCCTTTATCTTTGGATAAAGATAAAAGTAAAAAAAGCAAAAGGGTCCGTATCTCTCACCATTTACAAAAATTAATTTAAAATGTATAAAAGACTTAAATCTAAGTAAGGCACGAGACCCTAAGAACTGATTAAAATAGTACTTCAATTAATGTACACATAGATATTGTTTTTATTTCTATAAGATAGAGTCTTTAACATCTAATTAGAAACCTAATGGTGGGTATATTTCTTGGCAGATTATTTTCTAAATGTGCTATAGCTATTTAACTCCTGTCACAAGAGAATAATAAAATTCTTCTCTTTGTAAACTCTTCCAACCACTTGTATAGAGCTTCTGTTAAAGTTCAATGTCCTAGACCAAGTTATTTAATGGAAATAGTTAATTATGCTATTTAAAGCTCACAAATCACTTTTCAACGAGATTTACTTCATCCATCACTTCTGAAATCTGTTTATAAAAATCACCCATTACTTCATGGTTTTATAACCTTATCTTCGTGGTTTGAGACTTTTTCTTTATGCACTATTATCTTTGGTTCATTAAGATTTATGGTTGATTTATTTTCCTCAGGGTTGGGAGATTTGGTTAGTAACAACTCTCCTGGGATTTTTTATAATAGCTGCTATCCTTTCAAACCCCTTTATTGCATAATTGTTTTGCCCATGTCACAAATTAATTTGCATTCACCTGAAACATACTTAGCCACCTCATGCCTTTTCCACTTCGCTCTGCCTTTTCTTCATGTTGTAAAATATATAACTGAATTTTTACCTTTAACCCAATTATAAGAATTTGTCATTTTACAGGCAAGTTCAAGCTAACTTTCATAGTGAGCTTTAATTCTTTCCTTTTATGTTATAATGATTGGTTAAATTCCCTTTTTGCCTGAACTCCATTGTATAGGCTAGCAAAGCAGTCAATACCCCATGCCACATTACCACTAAGTGTGGTATTTGTCATTACAGTGCTTAGCCCAGCTTTTTCCACAATGCAATGATCAGAACTAACTGTATAATATCTGCATACTCCAGTTGTTTTCTGATGATACAATCTCCTATCCTTTTATCATGTAAATTGTCATCTTCACAGTGTTTTATCTAATATGTATCTTTCCCTATCCATTTCCTTGCCCTTTCACTTCTCACCTTGAATTCCTTCTATTTGCCAAAAGTTTTACCTTAAAACTTTTTTAAAAATATCACCTCCACCTAATTTCTCTAAGTGATGTCTCAATATTTTTTAAACAAAGATATATACAGACTGACGTCAACTCAAGGGCAAACATGTCCCTTTCACAGTGGACTTCCCTTAAGAACAGGAGCTGGACTGAGTGAGGGTAACCTTTGCAGTTTCCATTATTCAGGTACACAATCTTTCCCTATTTCAAAATTGTCACCTGCAGAATTCCCTTTATTCCTATACATGCCTGGGGACAATCTGAATAGTGACCTTATCTTACAGTCCATGCCCATTTCTATCAAAACTCTTGAAGACATCAGGATCCATTATGTGATCAATCTAACGTCTTCTTGACCTCACACCCTTTGTTCACATGTTCCCATGGTTATGCCTTAGTCTACAGCTCACCTTCAGATCACTTCAGGAATATATCAGGTAAGATAAAATATACATAAAATGTGTCTGAGGCCAAAGGGTATTGTTGGAACGGTGACAAACGGTAAAAGTCAAGATAATAAAATAAAACCTCAGTGAGGTTCTAATCAGCTTGCCGCCCTGCTTCCCATTACCAACACACTGTTCCTAGACTCACCTGTCACTTTATCTACCTTCATCTCTTTGGTCCATCTTTAAATGCTTCCCATTAAAGCATGTAGAAATCCTTATTCTTCTCTCTTTCTTCATCCTAAACAATTTGAACACTTCAGTGCCACTAGAACAAAAATATCTGTCCCCTTTTTATATTTCAACTTGAAGAACAGAATGTTTCATACCGATCATGCTTTAAGTTGAACTGCACACCACTCAGATAACTGTACCCCTCCCTTCCAAGGTTGATGGTGAGGAAAAAAATCCAATAACACTCTTCCACAAAATCAAAACGTAACTTTTAGCCTGGGGTGTCCAAACTTTCTTCCTGTCTGTCACACATGGGAAGAATAAGAATGGTCTTGAGCCACACAGTAAACACACAAATATTCACAAAGGCTGATTATTAAAAAAAAAGTTTGCGAATACTTTTCACGATATCCAACAATATAGATAAGCAAAAGTGTCCTCAGAAATTCAACGTACAGGTTGTACACTCCGTATCTAGTGCATTCAAATAGAATGTACAGTAATTATTTTTGTTTATCCGGAACACACTCTCCCTATAATTGTAAAGTTGTGGGCTCCTTCGATAATCTCCCTTTTCTGCCAACGTTATCAAATTCCTTTCGCTAGATAATTCCTAATCACCTTTCCAGCCTTTTCTCCAAGCTTGTCCAGTAACGCCATAGCCATTCATCTTCTTGCCCAATATCAGAACCTAGGAATCATATAAAATCACATATCTGTGACATGATTCTCAAACATAATAGGATCACTGAGTGAATCCTGTGAATCTTTCAGCTATGTTGTAGATACAGTCAAGATCTAACTCTTCCGTTGCTAACTGCCCAGTAGAAGATATCACCAGCTTTCTCCTGAAGGACTTCCACTGTCTCCAAACTGGATTTCCACATTTGCTATTGCCCCCTAATATGCAACATGAACAAAACAGAATCATCTCTTAAAAATGTAAATCACAAAATAACCTTCTCATGCTTAAAACCTGCTAATAGCTTCTTATTTCAATTAGAGTAACATTTAAATTCCTTTCTATTTTCTAAGAGACTCTACATATCCTAACCACTATATCCCTCTAGGATGTCCTCTCTCTGTTTCATTTTATTATTTATATTACAGCTCAATGATATTGTATCTCTTGATTATTTAAATTTTTCTTTTTCATTTTAGTATCTTCACATTTATGTTTTATTCCTTCTGTAAAAAATATTCTCTTCCTAGTTCATGATATAGATATTTACTCCCCATGACTTTGGTTTCAGATCAAATATTACCTCTTTAATAAAGCCTTTCTAACCATTCCAGCTAAAGCAACCACTATCCTCATCTCTGAGAGCTATCACATGATAATATTTTATTTTTCTCCATGGCACTTTTAAAACTTAAATGATTTTCATTATAAAAATACTGTCTGCACCACCTCCTTTAAATATGCTCTATGATGGCAGGGAATTTTCATCTAGGTATTCTCTGAACCTGGAGTGAAATAATGGAAAACTCAAGTATAGAAACCTCAAAGCGTGTTACCAATTAACAGGGAGTACCATAATGTTTAAGAAAAAAACACTGATAATAAAAACACGTGAGTTCTTTTTGACTTATTTAGAAGTTGACAAAGAATTCAGATCTAGTAAATAGAATGTAAGGGAAAGTCGACTGAAAGTCGACCCTGTCATGTCTAGGGAAATTTACCTGCTCCTTTAGAAAAGATTTAACAGAGACCTTTTTTTCCACGAGGAGGTGATATTAAGGTGTCACAGTGCAGAATTGCTGAGATTTTCTGAGTACATCTATATTGTTAAAAAGAGAGAGAGAGAGAGAACAAATTTTTAATGTTTGAACCACCAGTTTACCAATCAAAGACGCCCTCCCACTGTTCTTTTTTTTATAATAATGTTCTCCTTAGAATTTAAGCTTGTAAAAATTTTCATAATACTTAAAATTCTTCATTTGGTTTATTTGTTACCAGCAGTCAAAACCAGCATAACAAGTTTAAAGCAGGCTGCCATGGCGTCACAGCTCACAGCAACCTCCAACTCTTAGGCTTAAGCGATTCTCTTGCCTCAGCCTCCCAAGTAGCTGGGACTACAGGAGCCCATCACAATGCCCGGCTATTTTTGTTGCAGTTGCCACTGCTGTTTCAGCTGGCCAGGGCCAGGTTCGAACTGGCCATCCTTGGTATATGGGGCCAGCGCCCTACCCACTGAGCCACAGGCGCTGCCCCACAGCAGAACGTTTTTTAAAAATTGCACTCCTGTGTGAAAGGGGTTTGTTAGTGTGCCCAGGGATGAGACCAGGAGAGCTTCAGGCCAAGTTTAATGAAAGGGACACTCACCTGGGCAAAGATGTAGCTGTAATGAGGATGGTTGGAGGGTTTTTATTTTATTTTTTTTCTTAATGCTAGGCACAGGGAGAGGAAGATCCCAAAGGTTGCTGGAAGGTTTTCGTGGGCTAGTGGTTTTCTGTATAACTCTTGAGATGGGATCAGTTGGGCCTTTTGTTACAAAGGAGAAGAGGGAAGGGTTTAGGTCTTTGTGTTATCCCCAGTTTCTCTTTGTTCACTTTTTAACACAGTAAGATCTGGTTTTCATTTTTCTACTCTAGACGTGTACATGTGGCATAACTACCAATGTCACCAAATCCCAATGAAGAATATTGTATTGCCATTGATCTGTAAGTTCCAGAAGTTTCCATCACAGATAGATAGCATCTTTGCATCTGTGGCTTTCTAAGGAATTCAGTGAATGTTTCATTTCAGTCACCTGTTCTGAATGCTTCTTTATATACATTTAGAAATTTGTAGGAATTTTCATCATTTCCTTTTGCACTTTTAAAAAATTGTAATGTTCCCTTTTTGTCTCTTTTTGTTATTTTAATTTATAGTTTATGTACTCAATTCCAGATACATAGCTAAAATCCTTGCTTGAATATCTGTCTGCTTTGCAGGTCAATTTGGATGTTGAATAGAATCACAAACTTAATTCTAATTCAACTTTTTTTTCAACTTCCTATACCTAATCTGTTCTTGTGCCCTAGTAAATGGGACTTCTATCTACTTGGTCATTAAGAGGAAAAAAAGAAAATTAAGGTTAATCCTTGGAACATACTTTATGTATAAGGTTTTCCTTCAAATCTAAGCCTTGCCAATATTACATCATTACTACAGGGATCTCTTATACTTTCCTCTATCTCTGTTGTTAAACTTTAGTCCATCCCACCATAATCTTTTACCTGGGGAATAAATGCTACGATGACTGTGAATACAGATGATTGGGTCAAAGGTTGAATTGTGATTCCAGAGCAAGCCATGTAACTTAACAAAATACATAGCATAATGGAATACAAAAGTTAAGCTGGAAAAGTTATATTCTTGTGCTCACGAATTTAAACTGGAAAACATAAATTAAAATTTTATGTTTAAAAACAGTAACTGGAAAAAAGTAATAAACAGAAAAAAAAAACCCAACAACGTTTCAGCTATGCAAGTGCTAAAGTCAATCCCACGTGGGACCAAGGTAAGAGATATAAGAACAGACACTGGGAATAAACAGATGCCAGGTAGGGAGAAAAATATAGCCGTGTCTCGTATCTGTGGGGAACTGGTTTCCAGATGTCCTGGGCATACTGACATCTGGAGATGGCTTGCGTCCCATACAAAACGGCATTGTATTGACATAGAACCTACTCATATCCTTCTGTACAATTTAAAAATCACCTCTAGATTTCTTAAAATATCTAACCCAATGTAAATGCTATGTAAATAGTTGGTATACTGTGTTTTATTGATATTACGGTATACTGTATTTTATTGATATTACTTTTAATGTTGTATTATTATTTTTTTCTATTTTTCCCAAATATTTTTGGTCATGGTTTGTAAAACCTATGAATGTGGAGGGTCAATTGTATATTATTACAGAATCAAGGTAAGGCATTGACAAGTAGGAGAGATCTAGAAAAAGTAAGTAAAGAGACCCTTGTGAAAAGGAACCGTGTATATGAGAGACACAGAGAAAGAGAGGTTCACCTGAGATGGCTGCAGTAAATCTTATTTTGAAAGTGTTTGATCAGTGAAATGTTTTGCTTATAAGGCAAAGCTAGTAATTATTGACTCACTCGTTTTCTTCCGTGTTACTCTGACATTATATAATGTTCAAGTAGGATGCTGAACATATCAATATTTGCTACCAATGTCTCTTCTCAGTTGCTAATCCACTTTGCTATACTATTTCCCTATCAGCACTTAGAATGTGTTATTATCTAATCATTTAATTAGGCACATTAGAGGTATCATTAATTTGCTCAATATTTCAAATTAATAGCATATAATTATATAGCTGCATTTAAAATGTATTAATGTGCATATGAGTTAGCTTGAGTTATCATGTTAGAATTGCTACATATTTTTAAAAACTAACATCACACATTCACTAAAATAATCCAAGTTTAAAACCCAACAAATAGTACAAAGCCCTCTTTGTACATATACATCAAAGTGCATTATAATAAAAATACCTGTGTGTTAAGGTTAGGTATATGGCAGTTGAGAATGTGTGTATTAAAGTTTGATAAAGTTGATGGTTTAAAATTTCTAGAGTCATATTTGAAAGACATTTCCTTATGGCAATTCTGATAAAATAGCAGGATGATAGCTTTTAAAAATATTATTTGATATTTTTAAGAATATCACTGTCTTTTTAGGTATGTCTTACTGAGCAATTTTTCCTGCATGTGCCATAGGTTGAATCTGGTGTGCTTCAAAATTCATGTTGAGATGTGTTGCCATTGTAAATTTACTAAGAGGTAAACTTGAGATGTTATTAGGCCATGAGGTCTTCACCTTCACAGGTGAGATTAGTGCCTTAATAAAGGAGCCAGTCTGGCTCCCTCTTGCTCTCTTTGGCTGGTCACATAAGGAGCAGTGGTTTACTTTTCCCCCATCAAGGATGTAGCTTTCAAGGCTCTATCTTGGACATGAAGACTGGGTCCTTAACAGACATCAAACTGACCAGCCACTCTGATCTTAAAATTTCCAGTCTCCACAGGCAGCCATGATAAACACATTTTTGTGTTTTGTAAATTTTCTGGTCACAGGTATCCTGTTATAACAAAACAAAATGACTTTGACAGCATGAATTTTCTAAGAACATATGATAGAAAATGTGTATTAAATTTGTATACTATGATGGCTATATTGTAAATTTCCTCAAGTAATACACACATAACTGTGGAGATATCTTAAGAAAAATTAGATTTATGGTTTCCGGTCCATCATGTAAAGAGCTTAGACGTCATCACTCTGCCCTAATGACAGTAAGTAGCTAAACAAACTGAAAATCCACTACTTTTTGTAGACTTCTCAGAGAATTGAGGTCATAAGGCAAATCACAGCCCACGAGTAGGTAATGCAGAGAATTACAATTCACTGCAGCAAAAACATGTAGGAACTAGTGCTGGGTAAGAAAACCTAAGGTTTGTAATTGATAAACTGGGGGCTCACTGTGGACAAGTCTGAGAGTTACAAACTCCAGGGTACCCGCTCATAGACTACGTACAATTTTTGTGAGTTTTACCTACTGGAGACTTATCATATTCTCACTATGGAGCTCCGAGAAAAATCTTATATGGTTCCTACGAAGAGACAGGTGAAGCAGACACATGGAAATATGCCCAGAGCATTGTATTCTTAACCAGGCATACATTCAAGAGAAACTGCTTTACCAAATCCCAAGCTACTGGGGTTTCAGCAGAATCTGACCAAGTTGGCAGAAGAGAAATACCCAACTCCATCTTGCTCTAGCTTTTCACTTGGGGAAGGAAAATACTCAACTCCAGCCGCCTGAGGCCATCCATTTCCACCTAAGGGTAGAGTTGGGGCTGGACGGAGAAATAAGAAGCCCTAAAGTGAGCCAGGGACACAGGTTTGCTAAAAGGCTGAGTCCCAGTCACAGCACTAGGGAACATGTCCCCTCCTCACCTACCTTACCACTGCATACTCACAGCCTATTTCCTAAAGTTCCTTTTACCCAATACATCATATTCAATTTTTAACCAAAAATTGTAAGGCATAACAAAAGGGAAAACGTGCACACATATGACAAAGAAATAAAGTAAGCATCAAAGCCAGATTCATTATGGCAGGAATGTTGAAATTAGCAGGCTGGGAATTTAAAATAACTATGATTAATGCGCTAAGAGCTCTAATGGAAAAAGAAAACACGAAAAAACATATGGATAGTGTAAACAGAGAGATGGAGATTCTAGAAAGAATTCTAAAAAGGATAGTAGTTAAAAAACACAGCAATAGAAATAAAGAATATCCTTTATAGGCTCAGTAGTAGACTGCATACTGCTAAAAAAAAAAAAAATTCAGAGTTTGATGATATGCCAATAGAAACACCCATTCATATAATTTACACTGGCATACAAAAACGACCACAATGGATCAATACAATTCTTAACTACCTGAGAAATATGGTATGTTATTAGTTGGTAAGGTAATATCATAGAAATTAACCACAGTATGTGTAGCTAAAAATGTGTGCTCCAGTGTCCGTCTTCCCTCTCTTGAATGAGGCTGGTTACTGCTCACCTAAGTTCTCCAGCCTTGTTTACTGTTTCCTGTCTGTATTAGGGCTTCCTACTTACAGTCCTACTGTTTCGAAACCTTTGTTTGACTTAACAGTCCTCCTGACTGCATGCTCTCTCTGTGACTACCACTACTTGAATTTGCAGTTTGACTCTCTAAAGTTACAATTTCTTTTCAACTTGTTAAAAAACATTCTATAAACAATGATAGGATGGCTCCTTCTTGTATCAGGTGGCCTTGTGTAGTAGAAATCTGATCCTCTACACGAATGCTTTTGACAAGGCCAATTGTAAGAGTAAGTAGTGGCCACAGGGCAGGTATTGTTGCTGAGGAGTTAGGCAAATGCTATTAGTTTCCTAAACCATTTCTCATTCTTCCCTTTCTCGAGAGTGAACAAATTATACTTTTATTGCAGTAGCAATGAAAATAAACTTACCTTCTTAAAGTCCTTTTCAGGTTTTGATCACGTGACACAGTCCTGGTATAGTGAATAGATATTTACTGAATGGTCTTCTTAGGCCACTGTTTTCTTCTGATGAAAAATGTGTCAGAGAAGAGAACGAGAAACTTGGTTCATTGATGATTTCTTGAGCATCTGTACCATTGTGAAACTATCTACCACTAGACTTTGATGTCATGAGAAAATAACCCGCACTTATTTAAGCAAACTGTTAACTATAGTCATTGATATATGCAGCCAAGTAAAAGTATAACTAATGTTAACAAAGCATACATACTGCATTTCACATCTTTCCCTACTGAAACGTATAACTTAATGTTCCTACACATGGTACCCATGGTTCTTATCCAATGATCCATCCACCTCTGACAGGTATAGTCACTGCAGCTGTCAGACATTCTAAATAAAAAGGAAAAAATCATCTTTCTCCTCTTACTGTGTACAGTTGTGATAATATGAGGCCATTTTTTTGAAGAAAATACTTTTATCAACTACAACATGAAATTGGCACGACAATCTCATTATAACGCAACCAGGATAAATAGTGCTGCTATAAAATTTACATTTCTCACATCCATTTCACAAGAAAATATTACATAGAAAGGCTTTTTTGATCTTATGGACTGATTGCAGTAATAACTTTGTTATTAATAGTAAATAGCAATTAATGTATATTCTCTAAGTGTGCTAAGATGTAGCTAGAAAGGCAACTAATTATAAGATCTATAAAGACCAGGACTGGCTGAATTAGTAGTGTTTTGTTAAACATGGAGAAGGCATCTCTACTTTCGCTAGTCACATAGTCACACCTTTTTCACTGGTAAGGCACCGGCTCGTTGTGGGTGCCACAATAATTAGCAAGTTTCTTCTTAAGTGACAGTTACTTGATTGATCAAGACTCAGTGAAGTTCCTTTCCCAGCTTTGCTCTCTTTTGGTGCAGAAACAAATAGTTTTTGTCTTAGCTATATGGGGAGATAAATATGAAAGGCAGCTTATGTAATTTCTAACTCACAATCGAACAGGGGCAAGGCAATGAAATACTATTAGAAATAAATCTTTGAAATAATTTCAGTTTATAAAACAAGGCTTCTGAATAATTTCTCAAAACTAGCTTTCCATTTTGGTACACAACTTGATACACACAGCATATTAGATCTGTATGGTAGTAATTTCTTCTCTCCACTACGCTTTGCCCTCAGTCTGAGTTAGCAAGGGTGTCAACCTGCTGCCCTTGGGCTGCCTGCGGATCATTTGAGGCCAGTTTTGCTTATCTGTGGTGTCCCATATCACACGTATCATGCACGGACCCTGTTTTCTTTTGTTCATCAGCTTTCCTTAAGTGTTTGTGTATTTAATGTGTGGACCTAGATAACAGTTCTTCCAGTGTGCAGCAGAAAAAAAAAAAAAAAAAGAAGAAAGAAAAGGTTGGACACCCCGGGTTAGAGTATTGTTTCAAATTCTACATATAAAGCATCTTTAAGTAAGTTTCATTTTCACTGAACTGAGACTTTTTCTCGTTTATGTGCCTGTGAAAGTTGAGTATACACAGCATACACTTGCGTTCAGATGAGTATACACACACACGTATATATGTGGGTATTAAGTAGTTTACTTTTACCATTAGAATAAGACTAGACACTACAGGGACAACTCTGTGAGGAACTGTGTGGCCTTCCTTAGAAATGCTCCTCTAGGTTGGGGAAGGCAGGGAGATCCGATGGAGGCCGGGAGGAGGCTGTAGTCAGTCCCATCATCTGTGAATCCCACCTCGCCAGGTCTCACCACCTGAGCCAGGCGCACAGGGCCTGCTTGGCAGTGAGGGCCTCTGGCTAACATCCTTCAGAAACAAAATGCTGTGGGCTGAACAGCCAATGCTGTTTTCAATCTTCAGTCACTCTGACTCTCCACCTTGTGCCCGATCGATCTTAGTATCAAAGAGCCATCAACAAGCTAAAGACCCTCTCCCTCTGTAGCATGCCCAAATAACAGTTCCTGTGCCTCTGCACTCCCTGAGGAGCAGACCCGCACCTTCGCTGCAGCCTTTCTCCCCTCTGGAACTCTGGACTGTGTCTGCGGGGAACGCAGCCCGCACCTGGGGCCCCGCAGCTGTTTGAGCGCAGGGCTCTTTCGGTGCACAGACGTCTGCCCAGGAGGCGTCGTCCGCTGCGGGTCGTCCACTCCACTCCAGAGCCTGCGGGGACCGGAGCAGCCCCGTCCAGGGGGGCGTCCTCTTCAGCCTGTGTTCTCAAACGACCGGCATCCTGCGGGCGCTCTGCCTCCCACTTGTCAGCAGATACTCCTTAACATTTTCTTTGATGTAAGAAAGTAAAATGTCCCTCGACATCTCACAGGATCACAGTGACTTCTGCGGGCACGGAAAGCACGACCACTTGCTCACCGTCCTCTGATCAGG
This sequence comes from Loris lydekkerianus, assembly GCA_963574355.1. NCBI lineage: Eukaryota > Metazoa > Chordata > Mammalia > Primates > Lorisidae > Loris > Loris lydekkerianus. The sequence goes on along the minus strand of CAUYPK010036703.1, from coordinate 18,224 downwards.
GAATCGGGCTGATGGTGCGGAGGGCGGCGCAGGCTGCGCCCCGGTGCGCCCCGGGATTCCCCGCAGAATCTCGGAGCTGGGACCGCAGCTGCCAGAGCGCGTGGGGCAGAAGCCACCTGCGCACCCTGGAGGCGGAGAAGGCGGCCCCGGAACCCGAACTCGGGAGCAGTCCGGGGCGCTGGCCCAGACCGTGAGGCCGTTTTTGTTCAGATTCTGCCACACTCGGAGAGACATACTTACAATCAAGACCAACTGCCCACGATTCTAATCTGGCTATTTGTTCTAGGTGCAATAGTATTGAAAGCGGAGCTATGGTAAGGAGCGGGCAAACAAAAAGATGAAGCAAAGCTGTGTGCATAGAGTTTTCCAGGAAGTGACTATACTTTTATTTCTGGAACAAGAGATACCACTTCCATCAAGCTGGCAATTTACAGATACAATACAGCCTTTGCAGAGCTGTTTGTGGGTTGTCAGGTAAATTCTGAATGATTGGGGTATGAGTCTCAGTTTTTACAGACTCTCCGTTTAATGCACTCACTTCCTTATTCCGAAATTCCTACTGTGATAATTAATGGGCGGGCGCTATGAGGACTTCCTTTCTCAAGGATCTCAACGCACCAGAGATTCGCTCCTAGGAGCTGGTAAGTGGTGCAGAAAGGCATTTCAGGCAAGGCACTGTTGGCTTAGTAGACCGAGGTTGCTGGAGGAACAAGCTTCACGCTGTGTGTGTTTGGAAAGGCAGAGGTGCGCATGCTCAGTAGGCCGCGGCATCTCCTGGCAGGATTTCCTTCCTGAAGCTACCGTGAAATTTCTATCAGATTCATGGTTGGAAACTAATGCCCAAACCAAGAGTGGGTAAGAGCCTCTAACTTTCTGTTCCCCCTCATGATTCTCTGCAGTTACACTGCCTGTGCTGAGCAGCTGCAGCTGGTTCAGAAGGGAAATGACCGAGGGGCTTCTGTTGCCTGGGAACAATATGGCACAGGGCTCCAGATTCCTTCATTGTAACCCACTTAAATGGTTCCATGCCAGGCCCCTATTTATAAACTAATGACAGAGACAAGCTGTGGACATATTTGCATATCACCCTCCATCCTCCAGCCTTTCCATTTTTAGGAGAAGAGTGAACGTGGCTGGGTCAGAGTGTACTGGGAAGTTGGAAGTAGGGAGAAATCCTCTGTAAGGACCTAAAATACTGGGACGTCTCATGGCTGACTCGCTTTCCCATTCAATTGCTAGATTTAAAAAAAAAAAAGTATTTAATCACAAAAAGCTTGTACAACAAAAGTTTTTTTTTTTTTTAATTTTAGAGTAACAATCTTGTTTTATTATCTATGCTTTATTTATATAGTTTGGTTTTATACAGATTGAATCAAAGTTATAAGTGTACCCTTCACTCAGATAGTGCTCACTTTACCCAACAGGTGAGATTTTTACCCTCCTCCCCCCTCTTCCTCAGCTTGATTTTCATTGAGACTAACTTCCACATGTGCACTTAAGTGTTGATTGATTAGTTCCCATTTGGTGTTGAGTTCATGCATTTCGTTCTCCATTCTTATAATGTTCCATCCAAGTTGTCACAAAAGATACCAGATAAACATTTCTTTATGCCTGAGAGTTACTCCATGGTATGCAAATACTACATTTTATTAATTCATTTATATATTAATAGGCATTGGGTTGTTTCCATGTCTTACAATTGTGACTTCTGCTGGTCTAAGCATTAAAGTGCAGATGCCCTTTTCATAAAATAACCCTTTTTTTCCTTTGTGTCTATACCCAACAGTGGGATTGCTGGATCAAATGGTAGATTTACTTTAAGTTCCTTGACGTACCTTCATACAGATTCCCATAGAGGTTGTAGTAGTTTGCAATCCCACCAACAGTGCATAACAGTTACTTTCTTTTTGTAATCACACCAGCGTTTGTTGCTCTGGGATATTATGACATTAGCCATTCTCACTGGGGTTAGGTGATGTCTCAATGTAGTTTTGATTTGCATTTCCCTGATGAATTAGAGATGCTCAACATTTTTTCATGTGTTTATTAGAAAAGTTTCTCTTTGTATCTTTTTCCCACTTTTTAATGGGATTGTTTAATCTTCTCTTCTTAATTTGCTAGGATTCTTTATAGATTATGATTACCAGACCTATATCTGATGTATAACGTGAACATTTTCTCCCCATTCTATGGGTTGTCTATTTGCTCTTTTGATTGTGTCCTTGGCTGTGCAGAAGCTTTTAAATTTGATCAGATCCCATTTATTTACTCATGTTGTTGTTGTGATTGCTTTTGGCAACAAAAGTTTTGACTAGGCCAGTCATTCAAGAACGTACCTGGTTAGTTTCCACATCTCAAATCCATTAGTCTCACTGAAGGCGTTTCACTTTGGAGGTACAGGATTTCATAATCTTTCATAATTATTCTTTTTTACCTGTGGATGTGTAGCCAGTAAAAGAAACAATCTTTTTTTTCTCTTTGGAAGTTCAATATAAATGACACACACATTAGTAGGTTCGTACCTTTAGCTGAAAATCTCACCTTCTTTGATCACGGGGTGGAAAGTGAAGCAGGTGATTTGTTATTAGCTCTCACTAAAAAGCATGGAATGAATTCTTTGCAAACCAGGTTGGGAAATTTTTCACTATTTCTACTCCATTATGATTCCTTACTCATAATTTATTTCCATTTTAACCAGAGGTCATTTAATCAGGCCAGCATTAACTATACAACTGTATGCAAATTTCTAAAAGTGTCTCAACATTTTGTAGTGGTGATACAGGATTCTTGGTGTTTTTAGTGGTCATTGTAACAATGAGTACGACTTCCATCCCTATGTTCCCTGGCCAGATTCACTTGGGCAGAGCACAAACTTTATAAGTGCTTTGGTGGCTATCATTATAGCTACAGAATATAGGAATCCACAGAATTTTTCAATTAAAAAAATTAATAAAAAGACAGTAGAACCTGTAAAACTGCATACTTATAAGACTATAGGTATATATATGTTTATAGTGTATAAATCTTGTTTTGAAAGATGTATACATTGTGGAAAAACTAAATTGAACTAATAAAAATGTTTATTACATCTTATCACTGTTTTTGTAGTGTGAACATTTAAAAATTACTTAAAAAAACAAATGCACAGTTCATAATAATTTAATTCATATGTTTAAGCTCTGTGTACTTTTCTGCATATGCATTATATTTCACAATAAAATATACAAATATTAAACATGTTAAACATGTCTGGATCTTTTTATCCTCTTTCTTCTAAGCTACTTTTTTTGCCCCACAAAAAGCATGCGCATCTATGCAATTATTAAAGCAGAATAAAAATTATCATTTATTCATAGTTCAGATATGGTATTCAGAAATTCATATGACTAATTACTGGGAGATATTCTTATTATTAAGGTTGATTCATAAGGGCAAAGAAAGGAAAAGTGAATTATCTATGGCAATTTGATTAGAATTAAATATTTAAGGCAAAATTTTAAATCTTTAAAGGTTGTTTTATATATTATTCATTTTATCCAAAAAAAATGCAATCTTAAAATGTATTTAAAATATAGGCAACATAAATTAGAGGAGAAAAATTAAAATAGATCAAAACAAATACAATGTTAATGAAAAATCATTGAAATAAGATGGAAGATGAAGAGACAGACCTCAGGGACACTTAAGTATCAGGAAATCACTATCTCTGTAGCTCCTTGGCTTTCTGAAGAGTCAGGTGATTTCCAGACCATGGATTTCATTGTCTTCATTTAAAAAGAAAAAGGACCTTGGCAATTGAAGAACATGGTTTACTGTGTCCTCCTGGGCTCTATTCTACTGTAAATTTACCTTTCCTAAAGATCTGAATGGACACTGTACTCATTTTGGGCTGTAAATGACATTGAAATTGTGCTCAGGACATCTAGTTCTGTTCCGCATGATTACTGTGCTGGTTCATTAAGGAAGAGCTGAGGATAGGGGCAAACTTTAGGAAAAAGAGGACTGCCGGGCAAGCACGGAAAAGCAGGATTGTATTTACTATGCCAAATTAAGCAGGAAAATTAAACAGTAAATTGAATAGCAAATAAATTAGGTGGCAACATAATTTACCAAATACATAACAATTAAAAAGTTAATATTATTTATATATTAAAGGTCTTATAAATCAACATGAAGGATCAAAAATACAATATGGCCAAAAAAGGCAAAGGCAAATCATCAAATGCTTATTTCAAGCTGATAAATTATGCGACCTCATCCATAAGGAAACCAGGTAATGAAAGCAGTGCCCGGTAAAACACTGCAAAACTGTTACCTCTCAATTAACTGAAAGCCTGTGTTGGTACAGTGGATAAACAGAAATTTACATATTGCTGATAGAGATATACAGTCTTACTATTTTCTAGAGGCAATTTGGCCATGTATGTGTATGCCAAAAATTTTAAATTATGTAATTTAAACTAGGAATTTTAGAAATGGATACAACATTTTCTTTCAGTGTGTGTTTTGTGAGTTGAAGCACACCTTGTGCATAGTTCAAGATCTTTGGAATTAGCGTGAGAGAGATTTGTATAGGAATTTGTTATGTGAAGTGAGTTATATGCAATCAGAGGGAAAAGAAGTTTTCAAAAAATTATATTCAGAAAATGGCTAGTTATAAGATAAACAGAGAAACTTGTGTTGCTTCTTATATTAGATAATTTTAAATTCTATTAAATGTAAAATATGAACCATAAATGTTTTATAGAAAACATAAAACAAATTTTAAAATGAAGCATAAGTTTCCAATCAAAGCATAAATCTTATAATTAAAAAATGAAGAAACTGGCAAATCTTACTATTTAAAATAAACATTTGAAAACACAGCTCTCCCTGAGTATTTGTAAAAAGATACAATGGCAGAAAAAATATTTACATATTCATAGCATAAAATATTTCCAGGTATTAAAAATCTGTAATGATCAATGAGGTAAAGATGAACTAACAATATCAATAGACAATAGACAGCAAAAACAACCCCCCCCAATGACATTAACCATATAAAAATATATGCTATCTCATTGGTGATACTTAAAATGCCACATAAAACAGTAATATTATTTTTCTCATATACTTAACTCATGATGATTAATACTGATAATACATATAACATTGATAAAGTGTGAGAAAATATTTCTTCTTATACACTGCTGGTGAGAAGATAGTTATATACAACCTTCAGAATTAAATTTGGCATTCTGAGACTTTTGTCTCCAGTCACTATGGTGTAACTTGTATGAGTGGTCTTCCTCCTAAAAAAACAAACAAATAAAAAAAAAAAACAACTATATGAAACACTATATAAAGAACATAAGTATTGTTTTGTGACATTGGGTATGAATTAGGCAGTGAAGGAGTCTGATTAATTATATCCCTAGGAGCCTATAACAAAACCACCAAAACCCGCGTGGCTTAAACAGTAATTTATTTTCTCAGAATTTTGGAGACTGAAGTCCAAAATCATGATGCTAGCAGGTTATGTTCCTTCCAAACACTGTAGAAAAGAATGCATCATTGCTTATTCCTACCTTTGTGTCTACCCAGCCATTGCCAGCGTCTGTGGATTGTTGACTTTCCGAGGTCTGCAGCAGCCTAACTCCAGTTTCTGATTCCAGCTTACCTCTGCGTGTGTTTGTATCTGGTTGTCCTCCCTTTCCCTTACGCATATCAGTCATATTGAATTTAGGGTCAACCATAATCCAGGGGAACCTAATCTTAATTACATGCTCAGAGATGCTGTTTTCAAATAAAGCCACACTCTGAGGTTCCAGGTTGTTATAGACTGAATACTTGTGTCTTCCAACCCCCAACTCATAAGTTGAAGCCCAAACCACAACTCAACTATATTGGAATAGGGCTTTATGGAAGGTATTGGGTTTAATGAGGTCATAAGGTAGGGCTCTGACATAAAAGAATTAGTGTCCTTACATGAACTTCCACGTGAATACATAGGAGGAAGGCAGCTGTCTACAAGCCAAAAAGAGACCCCTTACCAGGAACCAAATAGGCAAGCATCTTGATCTTGGATTTTCCAGGCTTCCAAATGGTGAGAATTAATTCAGTTGTGGTATTTTGTTAAAGCCCAAATAATTGAAGACCATATGGACTTGAACTTTGTGGGAGGATATTATTTACCCAACACAAATTGTTGGGTTTGTGCCTTGATATGCTTGCTGGAACTGAAAAGGGTGGGTAGGGGAGACAGCCAGAAAGGGAGCAGTTATTCAGGAGATAGAAAGAAATCAGAACTTTGGGACCCAGGAATGCCTGACTCTTGAGTAACAATCCTGGAAAGGATAAATCCGTGTAGGATAAGAGTTTCAGACATCTGTACAGATGTCTTCTTACGTTTTTGTTTAAATTTTAAGCTTCATAGGCATTGGAGAAAAATAACCACAAGGATGAGGGAAAAAACAATTACCAAGGAGAGGTAGGGTAAAGTAATATCAGATTGCACTACAGGGCTGGGAAACAGTCAAATTCCTAGCCAGCCAAATTGGGGATATGTGTCTGAACACCCTTGCCATCTAGCAGAGGCCTTAGAAAGAATGACACCCAAGTCATCATAGCTTCAGATAAGCCTTAATATAAACTATGCTTTAAAATATACCCTTAAAAGTATTAGAAATTAGTCTTAAAAGAGCCATGCTGATCTATAAGCAAATCAAATTTAGTGCTGAATTAAACCCAATTTAAAACTTAAAAGAAACAGACAAAATATAGATGCTCAATAGTGAAGAACTCACTATGTCCAGAAATAGAAAATGTAGTTAATGGAAAAAGAATAAATGATAGGATGAAAGAAGCAGCCAATGATGTGAAAAATTTATTATATATATGACTAAGGATTTAAAAGAGAACATGAACATAATGAGGTCAGACATAAAAAGTGATCAAGTGCAAATTTTGAACTTGGAAAATATAGTATCATGAATTAAAAATTCGCTGGATACGTTTATCTGTGTATATTGTTGTTTGAATGTCCCCAACAAAACTCATGTTGGAACCTTAATTTCCAGTGCAAAAATATCAGGATCTTGAACCATTAAGAGGTGAGGTATTTGGGTTACAGAATACTCATAACCCAGATGTTTGGTGCCGTTCTCAAGGTAGTAAGCGAATTCTTAGATGGATTAGTTATTGTAGGAAATGATTAATTCAAATAAAAGCAGGTTTTCTGTTTTTCTGCTTCTCAGCCATGATGTGAAATAACAAGTGGGCGTCATTAGAAGCCAAGCAGATACTCTCGAAATTTCCAGCCACTGAAACCACCAGCCAAATAAACCTCTTTTCTTATTAACGGCACAGACTTATGAGTTCAGTGATAGCAACAGAAAGCAACTAAGATGATACAGCACAAAAGATAAAGATCGATTAACTTGAACACGTTCCAGTAGATAATGCATTAATAAAAAGTGAAACTCTCAATAATAATATTTATAAGGATAAAAAAGGTAGGGAGTCCTCTGTGACATGTATAATAAGATTAAAACAAACAATCTAAAATGATGTAATTAGAGTACCATAAGGAAAATTGAGCTGGGAAATAAGTGTATTTGAAGAAGCATCTATACATTTCTAAAATTGATAAAATTTATCAGACTGTAGATTCAAGAAGTTTGACAAACCTGGAGATTCAGGTCAGGGAAATATGAAATTACACAAACGCACTTTGTCCTTAAATTGCTGAAACAAGTATAAAGAGGGAAAAAAGAAAAGCAACCGGAGGGACAGACCAGAGCCATAGAACAATGATCAGAGTTACTACTGATTTTTATCCAAAATAATAAGATCCAGTGGAATGACATGTTTAAAACACTGAAATAGCCTCATCAATCTAGAATGCTATATCCCATCATAACACCATCTTTAAAAATTGAGGTGAATTAAAGATATTTTCAGATGTAATTAGTTTAATTATTCCCCATCATGCCTACAGTATGAGAAATATTAGTGGAAGTTCCTGTTATAGAAAAGTAATATATATCATAAGGGAAATTGGATCTACAAATAGACCTGAGCACTTCCAAAAATGGGACGCATTTGAGTTACTAGAAAAGGCTTTCATTTTATCGTACTCTGATTTATTTAAATGATGGTGTAAAGCAGTATGACTTTTTAAGAGAACTGCTAAGGTATCTTGAAGGTACTAAAGTGAGTTCTTTGAGGTGAATATCCAGAAGTGGGATTTCTGGATCAGTTGGTAATTCTATTTTTATTTTTTTTAAGAAACCTCCATCCTGTTTTCTATAGCAGCTGCACAATTTTACACTCCCACCAATAGTGTACAAGAGCTCCAATTTCTCCACAACCACAAACTCATCTCTATTTGCTGTCTTTTTGTATATGTTCCCAATGGCCACCTTGACCGGCATATGATGATATCATATGGTGACTTTGATTGCATTTCTGGATGATTAGTGATAGCAAGCAACTTTTCATATATCTGTTGGCCATTTCTATGTTATTTTTGGAGGAATTTCTACTTAAAAGTTGTCCATTTTTCTTTGGGTTATTGTGTTTGAAATTAACCTCTGACAAGATATATGGTGGTTGCCAAAACACTGAAGGAATCTGTCTCCAGCCCTGTGGCAAATTCCTTAAATGCTCATAAAAAGTCTGTACTGTGACCCCTTCCCTGTGGACATACCTAGGTAGAAGGTCTTTTTACCTGTCTGTCGTGAGCATTGCTGAAGCACTTTGTAAGTAAGCTTCCCTAATAAATGATTTGGACTGATGGCTCTGGCGTGTAGTGCTTATTTCCTTGGAATCCTAACCAGCCCCACCTCAGGGGGGTTTTGGGTACTCCCACAGGTATAATGTCACCACCACTCCTTTCTGGGCAACTTCAGTGGGATGTGACAATACTGTGAAGAGATGTCTGCACTCCAATGCTCATCACAGTGTTACTTACAATAGCTGATATTTGGAAGCAATGCTTTGATGGATAAATGGATAAAGAACATTCCATCAAGTATATATATGATGAAATATTCATATCATATATATCAAATATCATATATATGATAAATATTCATTTATATATAATATATAAATATATTGAATAAATATATAAATATTATATATTTATTCAATCTAAAAAGGTAGAAGGAAATCTTACCATTTGTAACAACATAGATGGATCTGGAAGATGTAACACTAAGTGAAATGTCAGTCACAAATGGACAAATTCTGCCTAAATCTTCTATTGATGACTAAATAGCCAACTTGGATAACAGAATAGTTTTTGCCAGGAGACAGAAAGGCAGTTATTGCTTAATGGGTAAACATTTACAGTTACACAGATGAATAAGCTCCGGGGGTCTGCTGTACAACATTGTCCCTATACTTAACAATATGATATTGTGCACTTAAAAATTGACCAGGGTAGATCTTGTGTGAAGTGTTCTTATCACAAATAAATAAACAAAAAACAAAGGGACACAGGAAACTTTGGGAGGTGATAAATATGTTTAATACCTTGATTTGGATGATGGTATCCCAAGTATATACATATACCCAAACTAATCAAATTGTATACATTGAATGTGTAGACTTTTTGTAAAAGTAAAACCAGAATTAAAAGAACTGCTGAATTTTCTTATATTTTAAGTAAAATAAAACCAGAATTAAAAGAACTGCTGAATGTTTCTTATATTTTGTGCAGAGGTTTGATATCATTTAAAATTAGACTGTCATTTTTAAGTGCGTATTGTAAATGAAGCAACCACTAAAAATTTAGACAAAAAGGTATAGCCTGTAAGTTAATAAAGCAAAAAAAAAAAATAATAAAAAGTGGTGATAAATACTTAATTCAAAAGTGAGTAAAAAAAGAAAGAGAAGAAGAATGGATGTGGCAAATAGAAAACAAATGCAAAGATGATAGATATAAACTATTTAATTTTGAAAATGATATTAAATTTAAATATTCTGCACACTCCATTTTACTTGTCAGAATAAATGAATAAGTAGATATAGCTCTATGTTGTCAAAAAGAGCACACTTTATAAAGAATATAGGCAGGATAAAAGTAAATTAATGAAAGAAATGTTACATGAATAATAATCGTAAGAACTCTGGACTAGATATGTAAATAAAAGTGAAAGTAGGATTTGACACAAAAATATTATCAAAGATGAAAGCCCTATTTTATGACACTCAGAGTATCAGTGTACAATAAGGCATAATTATAAATGTATGGACAGAAAGTCAAAACAGATAGAATTGAAAAAAGGATATCCTCAATTATTAGTCCACAATTAGTTAAAATTTTAAAAGTTTTCTCCAAAATTGAAAGGACAGGTAAATAAAAATCTCCTAAGACAGCCAAAGATTTGAAAACCATTCTCAACCAGAGAATGTAGTCTCTGTCCCTGCAGGTGCCTGCCACAATGCCCAGGTATTTTTTGTTGTTGTTGTTATTGTTGTTTGGCAAGCCCGGTCTGGGTCTGAACCAGCCAGCTCTGGTATATGTGGCTGACGCCCTCACCGTTGAGGTAGAGGCAAGGTACTTGTTAAGGATAAATATTGAATGCAATGAAGTACAAAATGATCTTTCTTCATAATGAGGTCCTGATGAGTTTTCCCAATATTAACAGAATGCACTTTGCTGCAATGTTTGGAGTTTTAACATTCTCACTAACTGCATTTCCCGTATCTATATTCACAAATTATTTCATTTGTACTTATTCCACGTACATCAATTGTGTGGCTGCTTTATGTATTTGGTAATATATTTAGAATCAAGAAGCATATTTATGTTAGATACCTTTGATTGATTACAAATTTCCACCCCTCTTTAAAATAATAACAATGATGGTATTTGTAAACATTGAAGCCTAATATGGCAGAGAAAAATGTTTCCTTGCTTTTCATAATCAACCCAGACCTATTTTTGCTAGACCCTAATTTTTCTCTTAGGATCAGTTTGCGTTCAGTAATTTGTTTTTGTTTGTTTTGTGGGGTATGAAATATTGAGTGAAGAAATGTGTTTAGAGCTGTTTAAAAATCTTTGTGGAGTGTAGCATAAATATAAATAAAAGCATTAGAAATTAATAAAAACAATATCTCATCATATTTTCATAAGACCCAAATCAGTAATATTGAAAACTTTTTAGATTATATATAGTAATATATATATTTTATTGCATATATAGGCATAAATATGTAACATCCACTATCCCCAAGTTGTATGTCAAAAAGATTATTTTTCTCTGGTTTGGTTCCCATATCTAGTGGCACATATTTACTTAGTCAAAAACTTGCAGAAAGTACAATTTCATGTCAATAATCAACATTAGAAATTAATTCTATATACTATAATGAAACATGAGTGAATGGTTATTTCTGACTTTATGTTTTTACAAAAATGAAGAAAATTAATCAATTATTGTAATAAACCAAAATGTTGTAATATTCCATCCTCAGGACACTAGACTTTAAAAAGCCATGTGCAAAAAATACAATATTATGTTCATATATCTACAAAAATGTTCTAATATAATTTTATTTAAAAAAAACTCTCCCTATAAGGGTGTTGTGGTGGGTGCCTGTAGTCCCAGCTACTTGGGAGGCTGAGGCAAGAGAATCTCTTAAGCCCAAGAGTTTGAGGTTGCTGTGAGCTGTGATGCCACAGCACTCTTCCCAGGGTGACATAGTGAGACTCTGTCTCAACAAACAAACAAACAAAACCAAAACCACTCCCATGTAAATGATAAATTTTATTACTTTTTATTATTTTTATTTATATAAACTTTTAAGTGTTTCAATAATATTACTGCTAGACACTAAAGGTATGATTCAGTAAGAAATATATGATTTTAAGAAACGAACCCTATCAGCAAAGTTAAATGATCATTTTGAATCACCTAATGCATTCCTTTTGGTTATTCTGAGTTGAACAATCTTTAAACAATAGATCCAATGCTTTACAAAAATTAAAATTCACGTTGAGGGTGCCTTTCACTTTAAGCACTATGTTCTTAGAAAGTTCTGGATACATATCACTAAATTAAATGGCTTATAATTGAATTTAAGGTACCAACATCATCAGAAAATAATTATTTCTTCTTATACATCTTGAAGATCTTCTCATTATGCAAATTAAGTCTATCAATTAATATGTACATCCTTCGGATGAGAGGCAATGTATGATTATATTTCCAGAATGATGCATCTGTTCTGATTTGATTTAACTACCCATCAGTGACTATAAATTGTTGGGTAATTTTGTTTGATTGGCAAAATAATTTTGGAGCAGTTTAAGCAATATTGTTGTATATGTGCCTGGATTCCCAATGCATTTCCCCCCCTGTGGAATATCAAGTGAAAAGATACCAATAGTCTATTTTTTCTCATTAGTCATTGAAACTGATCCTAAGAAAAAAATACTGTTAATTTTACTTCAGGTTAAAGAATCTTACAGTATGTAATGGAATCAAGATTAACAGTTTGAATGTTTAGATTTATATATAATAACTTTATACGAGCATTTTCTTTTCATTTATTTTTATTTCAAAATAATATGGGAGTACAATTGTTTAGTTACATGAATTGCATTTGAGGCAAAGTTATAGTTGTGCCTCTCACCCCGACAGCTGCCAGCAGGTGCGAGTTTACCTTTCCTTTCTCCTCTCTCCTGCTTGCTTTCCATTGAATTTTACTACCAAATGTGCACATGGATGTTGGATTAGTTCCACCTTAATACTGAGTACGTGCAGTATTTGTTTTTCCATCCTTGCAAAACCTCATTTAGAAGAATAGTCTCTAGTTCCATCCAGGTTGTTACAAAAGATATTATTAGTTCATCTTTTTTTTTTTTATGGCTAAGTAGTATTCTAAGATATACATATGCCACAATTGTTTGAATGTCCTAGTTTTTATATCTGGTTCTCAAAAGGAGAAAAAGATAAAAAAAAAAAAAGGGGTGGGGGTGGGGGAGAAAAAAGGTGCTAGCCTTTTAATCACCCTGAAAGTCACGTCAGCTGGAGTGGCTGGGGCTTGCCACGGTGGTGGGAGGTACAACAAAGATGACCACCCACCCGCTCCAGTGGTAAGCAGCAATGATTTGTGATCAAATGACAGGTACCCAATATTTGGTGGGCAAGATTATAGTGTTGCAGAAAGATGAGGCCCAATGGAGAGAAAGAGCACCCAAACACTATGTTTATCAGAGGAAGGGCTTTATTCACTGGCTGGGAGCTTACAGCAAAGAATTAAAATTCCAAATGGCCACAACTCCCCGACTAGCTTGGTCTTTCCCTTTTTATCTCCAGTCAAAAAGTTCAAATCCATAGGTACCTTTTTCATTGGCCAGTTTGAATCAAGTGGGAAATGCTGTTCCAGCCCCCACAGAACTACAGGACTTCATGGAAGTGGAAATTTCCAAGTTCTAGGAAGTTAAGTCTACAAATTCTCAAGAGCTGAGTCACCATGGAGAGGACCCTGCAGGTGTATCCTTGTAGGCTCCTTGCGAAGACCTGTTCTCCTGGACCTCACCCTTCTCGGGTATCATCTCTCAGTAGTGCACTACAAAAAACTTTTATGTAACAGGTAATTAAGAAATAATTTTAAAAGTGAAAGAATAATGACAAGTTATATATATATACTGTTTGAATATATATATTGTTTTTCTCTTTGAGCTACAAATAGTTAAAAAATCTAAAACAGAAAAAAAAGTATAAATATTCCCAGTGAACAATTTCTTTGAAGAGATAGAGGTGTGATATTCTAACCATGTGTATAATTAATAGCACATTCACAGATATATTACTGAGGAAATACTTTAACAGTAAGGGTGAAATATCAGTTTTTATTCTTTTACTCTAGGGAGAAGTCACTTTGGTATGATTTTGTTTCAATGAAACTCAAATCAATTTTATTATAATTTAAATCATTTTTTTTTTTTTTCTGTATGGGCTTTAGCATTTAATCGAATCCTTGCTAATGAGTAAGAAGGAAAAAAAAAAGGCAACACTTAGATTAAACAACTTAATATCTCCCACAGATCTAAAAGAGAGAAGATAAGACAATTAACTGGTTGTTAAATTGTCTTAAAGGAAAAAAAAAAAAAAGGTGAACAAAGTAGTTAATTCCTGCCTGTGCAGCCTTCAACAATGAGCTGTTCTCCTGTGATCAGTTGTACATGATTGTACCTTTTCTCTCATTCTGTTATTGCCCTGTGCAGGCTGCCCATATTTCGAACATAATGTTAGGAAAAAGAAAATTAGGAAGAATGCATAAATATAAATTTAGAATGATGGACACAGGTATGGCTATCAATCACACATGATGTAACTAAACGAATTCGATTCCAACCTTTATTTCATTTTCTTCTCTTATTTTCCAAAAAAGGTAGAAACAAATTATTTTCTTTCTCTCCCTTTCATTTGTTCTCTTATCAGTCTTCCTGGCTTCTCTGCCACAGTGAAGTCTCAGTTTCAGACATCACAGCCCATAAACAAGGGCTATGCTTCCACCTGCAGCGTGCCCCAGGGGTCCCCTTCACTTTCTTCCTGTTGACTCTCACGCACGCTGGTTACACACCCGCCCATCCTGGGGGTGGAAGAATTACTACCTGACTCTCATGCACGCTGGTTACATGCTCCCCCCTCCTGGGGACGGCAGAGTTTCTATGAGGCTCAAGACACCTCACTCTTCTTCGTAGACTTGAGAGTCTCTTCTGGAGATTTCAGTGAACATGTTTTCCTTCTGTCACTGATCCATGGATGCCCTTCTTGAAGTCTTAATGTCCTCCCCACAAAATCAGTTCTCCCTATAAAAAGGAAAATTTATTCTTGGACCTCTATAAGCTCAATGCAAATGGAAATGAAACAAAAGCAATAACAATAACAAAACAGAAATAGAATAGTTTTCATTTTTTATTGTCTCTAAATTGTCCTGCCCTGCATAGCAAAGATTGACCTTTCCCTTGGAATGATTGACTTTGGGAACTTTATTTATAGCCTGTTTGTCCTCGGTCCTTTCCCAAGCACCATCAAAGTCACCCTCTTTCCCAACACACACCCTGGCATTACATCCACATTGTATGCAGTTTACTGCAGGAAGCCAGATTTTCACTTGCTTTCTAATCCACACAATTTCCACAATGCCAACCATCAAAAAATATAACCAACTCTTTAATTTGTGCAAATTAATATTGATTGTTTTCATCAAAAGTGTCATTTTCAAAATGATTGTAGAGGAGTTTTTCAGTAAGGGAAGAACAAACAAGGGAAATTCGTCAGAGTAAAATCTGGAGACGTGTATTAGGGACGTATAACAAAGAGAAGGACAGGAGCAGAAGAGCGAGATTGAGACGTGCTGTTAAATCACAAACACACATAAGCAGAAATACTTGCACAGAGAAGTTTACAGCTCCAGAAATGACAAAAGATCTTATAAAATACAATATTGCTCATTAGTAGAGAAACAGAGAAGAGTAATGAGTGAGGTTTGAAGCATAGGTCATAAAAGAACTTATCTGACACCAAGGCACAATGAAATGCAATTAAAATGTTCTCAAGACAATTCGTAAAAGGATGAAATGTATTGCACCAAGTTTTATGGCCTAATAAAACTAAAATGTACCTTCACTGCGTTGGAAGGGAAGACAAGGTAATATAAACAGGCAGTTGCTATGGTTTCTGAGGTACTATCTGAAGGGACATAGGAGCTCTTCTTCATTTATAATAAAATGCAAACACAGAGAGATAAAAATAGTAGGCTTGTTTTTATTTTTAAGGATAGATCTAAATATTGTATCTACGTTGAACTGAAAATGTTAAAGATCAAAATTAAATCTACAAGTCTGTATAGCAAGCTACCTTGAGATTTCCACCTGCAACTACCCTATTTATCCTTTTCTTTGCAAAATAAATAGATAATTCATTGCTATTTCCTTAGGAAATTTTTTTTTCAAGTAAAAGAGGCAATGAAGAATAGACAATAAAAATTATTACATACATTTACATCTGTGCATGCGGAGATAAATTATTACTATTATACAATTAGTACTAACAATTTAAATGGCAAATTATTATTGTATATCATACTATTGTTATTAATATTATTATTATACTATTATGCTATGTACTCGGATAGAATCGTTATTGTTTAACTACATTTACTCTTAAGAGAAATAAGGCTATATAATATATTCTAATATATAATAAGTCAATTTAACAGAAAATAAAAAACTGGCAAGTTGTAATAGACATTTCATTTTCCATTTACTTAATCATATCAACAGTATATAAACTGGTGATTCTCTTGATTTTAATACTCTTTTCAACAAAACTGGGCTCTTACCTCCTCACCTCGTTGTAAGGTTTCAATGATGACAAAGTGATATTGCTTAAAATGATGCTTTTTGCCATTTTATTACTTCATTTATATTGAAGTGAGGAGTATGCAACAAGTACAGAACATTGCAGTTGATATTTAAAATGTTTTGTGTGAGTTATATTCTAAATGTACACAAAAGATTTGCCAACTTGGTTTCTCATCATTCTCAAAACAAATGGAGAAATAAAATTCAAGCTAAAATAAGCCTCATGATTTTTTTTTTCTCTGTAGACCTATACGTTTCAAAAGATACCAAGTTTTTAAGTATTGAATTTTGTCTTCAAAAAAGACGTATTTCAGCCTTATCCCCAGTACATCAGAATATGACCTTGCTTGGAAATAGCGTCATTGAGGGTATAATTAGTTAAGGGATGTTGGGTTATGCTGGAATAGTAGGGTGGGATATTATCCTTTATAGCTGGTGCCCTTGTAGAAGGACAGAGGCAAGCAAGGAGAGATGCCATGTGACAACTTAGGGACTTAGGTGCAGCAGCTGCAGATGGAGGAATGCCAAAAGTCCCCAGCAAACACCAGAGCTAGGACATAAGCAAGACGCCTTACAAGTTTCAGAGAGAGCCAGGCTTTGTTGTCACTGTAACTATGGACTTCCAACCTCCAGAACTCTGAGACAAAATTATTCTATTGTTTTATGCCGCCTAGTTTGTGATGGTAGCTCTGGGAAACTAATGCACAAAGTGACAAACTGTTTAAGGGACATATTTACAAAACATGCTATTCAGTAAAAATGGAAAAACAAAATGATTTTATACAACAGTAGTTTGATGATTGATAGTATTGCAGCTATTGAGAGGACTGATTTATTTGAGCTATTATTCCTCTAGTCTACATAGAAGATACCCTGATTCTCAGTCTTTAAAAACTATAATATATGATTATTATAAAACTATATAATAAATGAATGAAATGAGAAAAATTATTTTTAAGTTATTATTATTTTTAATGAAACAAACCATACAGAAGAAAATTAATGGTGTCGTGTGTAGACATTGTTATTTTAGAGAAAGATAAAAATTATTTACCTCTTCTGCTTCTCTTTTTGTCTCGTAATGCCAAATCTTCTGATTCTGAATAGCAACATGAATCAAATACTCCCAAGGTTTACCTTAGACAAAATGCTTGCCCTCATTTTTAATAATTGATTATAGAGAAAAAATGAGTAAAAGTACACAAAATACTGAATCCCTTCATTAGTTATGGTCATTTTAGTTGACATAAATGAAAAACCTTCAAATCTCTATGGCTTAGTACAATAATATATAAAATCCAGATGGTCATGGGCCCCATGATAAAGATGGCTGCACTCCAGTTGCTCACTCAAAGGATTAAGCATTCAACTAATCCTTAGCTGGTTCTACAGAGGTTCTATGTCTTCAGCATGTGACTCACATCAACCAAGAATATCATACCTCAAATCATCAGGTTACCTATGTTGACAACGACCCTTGAGAATTCTGTGTTTAACACTATATGCACCATTTGCTGTCATGAGTATATCCAGAGAACTACTGGTCAAGATTGAACAGAGGAGATAAGAAAAAAAAAAAGACAAGACAGAATTTCTCAGCATGTTCTGGACTAGCATCTTCAAGGAACCTTTATTTTTCCAGAAATCAAATAGATAATCAAATACATGTTTAAATAGTAAATGAAATTCTTACCACATATACTCGAGTATAAGTTGACCTGAGTATAAGCCGACCCCCTTAATTTTACCCTAAAAACTGGGAAAACTTAGTGACTCGAGTATAAGCCGAGGTGGAAAATGCAGCAGCCACTGGCAAATTTCAAAAATAAAAATATATACCCAAAACAATTACAAT
>CAUYPK010036701.1:0-69657 GCA_963574355.1 Loris lydekkerianus | reverse complement strand
AACATATTCTTCTTAGTAAAGTATCTCAAGAATGGAAGAAAAAGTACCCAATGTACTCAGCCCTACTATGAAACTAATTTAGGGCTTTCACATGAAAGCTATAACCCAGTTACAATCTAAGAATAGGGGAAAGGGGGAAAGGAAGAGGAGGGAGGAGGGAGGTGGGTGGTGGGAGGGGTACTGGTGGAATTATACCTGCGGGGCATCTTGCAAGGGTATATGTGAAACTTAGTAAATGTGGAATGTAAATGTCTTGCCACGGTAACTGGGAAAATGCCAGGAAGGCTATGTTAACTATTGTGATGAAAATGTGTCAAATGGTCTGTGAAGCTAGTGTATGATGCCCCATGATCATATCAATGTACGCAGCTATGATTTAATTAAAAAAAAAAAAAAAAAGAATCCAATGTACTGTACTCAATTCTGATATGAGGACAATTTATGCTAGAACAAGGTGGGGAGGGGAGTGATGGGGAGGGGGTAGAGAGAAGGATGGAGGGAGTGGGGGCCATGGTGAGTGATACACCTGTTGGGGGGTGGGACATTGTTAAAAGCAGGACTTTGCCCAGCAAACTCAAGCAGTGTAACCTGGTTCATTACACACTCATGGATTCCCCAACAACAAAATAAAATTTTTAAAAAACTACCTCATGAGTTAATTGAGAGGATTAAATAGTATTAAAAATTATGATGGTATTAAAAAAAATGACCTGATACATGGCATTTTTTAACTAATATAATTAATATTTTAGCTCATTAGAAGAAACCCTGGTTCTGAGAACATGCCTCTGCACTTTCAATAAACTTTACCATTATAAAAAGTTATGCATAACTATTATTTCAAGTGGTCTTTGAAAAATGTCTGGATTTAGAACATTTTTGGTTCCAGTAAAATGATGCCATTCATTGTTTACAAGTCTTCTTTTTAATTATTAATGTGGTTTCCTCTTTTCTGTACACATACCTGGACTACATTTTCCATTATCCTCAGCAGGTGGGTGAAGGATGTGGCTGACTCACAGCTATGGAAGAGAAATAATGCCTTCCACATCCTGGCTAGACCCATAAATTCCTCCCACACTTGAGTCTCTTGGCTTTCCATATTCTGTAGGGTTTATTCAGAGGAGCAAGGTAACACTGGAATTCACTTTTGAAAATGAAAAGAGCACGAAGTGCAAAAATTTAGGGTCTCTGAATCTCATATTGAAAAGGACTGTCCACTTACCCAAACCACCTTTTGGACTTACATATCTGAAAAATAAGTACATTTTTGTTTATTCTCTGATATTTTAGAGTTTAACTATTGCAGCCCCTTTCATTACCTTGACTAAAATGATGCTCAAGGTAGGTAAATCTCTCATACATGTACAGAATATCAAAGCCAGAATAAATGTGGACATTATCCTTACATTACCAATGTTTGTTGTATCTGTCTTTTATGAATCAACTATTACCAATATAAGAATTCAAATCTCTTCTTTTTCTCCTGACACATTAAAACTTTATTTTATGTGGGGGAAAATATAGCTGGTGACTGGATTTTTCCCCCCTGTTGTTTCTTAAGTGGTATTGATACAGGACAGGTGGCACCACAACCAGCTTGGTGGAGGTGGGTGGGGTGGACCGGCTGCTTCCACCTTGGTGGTGTTGGTGCGGTGGCAGTGACCAGAGGAACCGGCAGGCTGGAGGGTATGCAGGGGGGGCCCCACAGAAGGCTCCAGTAGCCTGAGGGGCCAGACAACTTCTGGGGAGACACCAGCACCTTAGGTTTCCCTCTCCTTGAACTTAGGGCTGAACAGGGAACCCTTCCCACCCACCCCCATCTCCTAGGCCTGGTCAATTGCATGTAAGTTTCCTAGGCCTGGGAATGAAAGGGATTGTAGCCCTTCATTCACAACCCAGACACACTACATGTAACTACAGAGGGTCCCAGACACACTAAATGTAACTACAAGGGTGCCAGACACACTAAATGTAACTACTGAGCACAGCTAAATGTAACTATAGAGGGCCCCATGTGATTATATATACCCCTAGACAAAGAGCCTGGGTCAGTGAGACAGACAGACACAGACAGGGACAGAGAGCTTTTCTCTCCCAACTTGGGAGCTTTGGTGTTTTGTATTCTTTTCTGTAAATAAATCCTGCCTTACCAGTGATCTGTGGTCCATGGATTCATTCTTCGAATCACCGAGACCAAGAACCTACTGAAGACAAAATTCTGGTATTAGTATTAGAAGCTGATATGTAAATGGCATCTGCAGTAGATACCATATTCTGTGACTCATGATTTTTTATTAAGTTTTATCTGTGTATGCAAAATAGATATGTGAAAAATATATAGGACCTAGGGTTACCCAGACATGGGTTTATTTTTTATATTTTTTAATTCTTTATTAAATCATAACTGTGTACATTAATGCATTTATGGGGTACAATGTGCTGATTTGATATACAATGTGGAATGCTTACATCTAACTGATCAACATAACTGTCTCTTTGCTTACTTGTTGTGGTAAAAACATTCATATTCTATTCTTAATGGCTTAGACATGTACCATTGCATTGTGTACATTGGGTTGGATCCCCCCAAATACCCTCCCTTCTCCCAGCCTCCCCACGCCCCTCCCCTCTCTTTCTTCCCTCCTTCTTTCTGGACTATAGTTATGTCTTACCATTCCTATGAATGTGTGGGTAATTAAATACTGATTTCTAGTAGCACTGAATACATCGGATATTTTTTTCCCCATACTTAAGATATTTTACTAAGAAGTATATGTTCCAGCTCCATCCTGGTAAAGAATAAAGATGTTAAGTCTCTGGGCGGCACTTGTGGCTCAAAGGAGTGGGGCGCTGGCTCCATGTGCCGGAGGTGGTGGGGTGGTGGTTTCCATCCTAGCCCTGTCCAAAAACCGCAAAAAAAAAAAAAAAAAAAAAGGTGAAGTCTCCATCTTCTTTATGGCTGCATAGTATTCCATGGTATACATATAACACAATTTGTTAATCCATTCATGGGTCGATGGGCACTTAGGTTACTTCCATGACTTGGCAATTATGGACTGCAATAAACATGGCTGCAATAAACATACTGGCACAAATGTTTTTGTTGTAAAATGATTTTTGATCATCTGGAAAGAAGTTTGGAGAATACTCAAGGAACTAAAAGTGGACCTACCATTTCATCCAGATCTGGGTTTAAATCCTAGATCTATTTTTTTTTTTTTTTATGCGTTATTGGGCAAATTATTTACAGAAACTCAGGTATCCACTTTACTAAATGGAACTAATAACAGAAATTACCCTCAAAGAAAAACTATGGAATTTAGTATGTACTTAATAAACTATACTTCCAAAGTTTACTTCATACCCATGAAATATATAGAACTAAGAAAGAATTAACACTTAACTGAGTATATGATCCCCCTGTTCCTTCTACTTTCTTTCTGTGTCCTGATGGAGAAGCACAAAAGAGTTCAGTTGTCCTCTGACCAGGCCATGTACATGTTTCCCCTGTAGGCTGGACCTCCAGCCAGCTGGGACCTTGAACATTTCCAGGCACTAAGAAAGCTATTTAGGTTGTTTCTAAAAAATACTAAGAGATTGACCCTGTTGCTAAACATGTAGAAGCTACTTTCAGACCTTCAAATCCCATGTAAACTCCATAATTACATCCCCTTGTTGTGGCAAACAGACTTAGACTTACAACTCTTTCCCTTGTTATCCATCATGAGGACTCCTGCAGCACTTTATATGGAACAGATGCTTCAAATTCATCACCTTTGCTCTTTCAAATCTTTCTTCCTTCTCTCCCTCTCCCCTTCCCTCCTTTCCTTCCCTTTTTTTCCTTCTTTTTAATTCAGTTGGAATAGCATTGCTTTCCTTGGAACTCCAACTGGCTTCATCTTGAAGTGTTTTGGACACTCCCTGGCTGGAACTTCCCTTCTGCTGCTTTAGGGGTCTCCAGCTATAGGTCCTGCTGGTCAGAACACTGAGCATGTCCTATGTGCCAAGCATTCTTCCAATCGTCTTTAGGGGTGGATGTTATCTCGTTTGGTATCCCTTACAACCCCTTGGTGGTTTCTTAATTTAATTTCCTTTATCAAAACAGATATTCTCCATATAAAGTAAAACAGGGGGTTTATCATAATAACTAAGACTTGATGATTGTGGAGACGCATAAGCTGAAGGTGAAGGTCAGAATGACTATGGCTAGAAGATGGGACAGTCACTAAGCTCTTCAACCTGAAGGACTGTTACAAATGGAATGTCCACATCTCAGAGGTGGGACCACAAAGTTAAAGCTCAAGGGAAGATATGAAACATTGCTATGACTGTGTGCCCCCCACAGCACCCCGCCCTGTGGAATAAAGCTACTCTTTCTGGCCTTTATCTACTTTTCAATCTCAAATGATTTCTCCTTAGTAAATACTTAACTCAGGACCACACAGCAAAGTGAATTCTTATAAACACAGTTCCCAGCCTTAGTCAGCACTAAAAATGCTGATGCTGACCTAGCAACAGGCAATCCAGCTTGTATAGTTACCATTAAGAAGAGTAGAAGTTACAGTAAAAGCAACAAATGAGTCAGGAATATTTCAGGCATACTTGATGAAGTAGTTTACGTTTGCTACCACAATTAATTTTTACAAGATCCCCTTCTGTTTTACATTTGAGGATTAAAAATGGTGAATGAGTTAAAGCAACTTGAAAAAAATACGGAGCTACTTAATGGTAGGTCCAAGATTAAAGCATCTTTCTGGCTTCTTTCTGGCTTGTACTTAAAAAAGGTGAAACCTGAAATAAAATTCTTACCTGTTAATTGCACAGTTCTGTTTCACTTCTATGTGGAGCTATTTTTTGAAGATATTTGTTAATATAAGGATAGATGCTACAGAAATATACATAGCTACAATGCTGTAAAATTATTTTATATAAATATACTTAAAATGTTTGGTGTATATGAGAGTTAGTCAAATAATTATTAATGAAAAAATAGTTGAGGCACATAACTAGAACTTAATGATAAGATTGTTATGGATTGAATTGTGTCCTATCCCCCAGAAAAGTTTGTATGCTGAGTCCTTAGCCCTTAATTTGACTGTACTTGAAGATAGGGTCTTTAAAAGGTAATTAAAGTTAAATGAAGCCATAGTGTAGAGGTTTAATTCAATACTACAAGTAACTTTACAAAAAAAAGGAAGAGAGACAGCGAGATGTACACACATAGGTAAGTCATGTGAAGCTGGAACAAAAAGATGGTCTTCTGCAGCCAAAAAGAAAGATCATAAATCATAGCAAAATCCCAATTAAGGCAACACCTTACCAGAAATTTGAGAAATACATTTCTGTTATTTAAGTCACCCAGACTGTGGTGTCTGGTTATGGCAACCCTATCATACTAATATGAAGACTTTTACAGAATAGAGTGTGAGAGAGAAGGGTGTGCATGTGCATTAGTGTAAGGGGAAGCACTTTTACTTTTACACAAAAATGTACACGTTATCTTTAAATAATATCTGTGCTATTCAGTAGTCCCCTGTAGTTAAGACAAATCACTCTACCTAATTTAAGCAGAAAAGGATTTAATAAAGAAATAAGTTCTTACGACATGATTGGAGAGAAAGGAGAAGATTCTAGCCTAAGCCTCGATGAATGAATTAAAAAATAATAATACAGGTAAAATCTGTTTCAAACTGAGATGGAGTAACAGACACTGCATTTATATTTCTGTGTAAAACAACTAATATAAACATACTACAATTCAATCATTGGGCAGAAGATGAAGTGTAGTGATTTGTGTGATACAAACTACAGATAAAATGAGTCTTATAATTGTACCAGTTTACTGTCCAGAGCAATGATTTTCAACCTTCCTAATTCTGCGACCCTTTAATTCAGTTCCTCGTGTTGTGGTGACCCCCAATCATAAAATTATTTTTGTTGCTACTTCATAACAGTAATTTTGCTACTGTTATGAATTGTAATATAAAGATCTGATATGCAGGAGACCCCCAAAGGGGTTGCAACCCATAGGTTGAGAATTGCTGGTCTAGAGGCAGAGGAAGTTACTGGCCATGTCCAACCAGGGACAGATAGATCCCAGAGCTGAGAATCTAGGAATTTCCCAGACAGCCTTAGTTCATGAGACAGAATGAGACAGAGAAAAGAGCTACACAGAGGTAGTAACACTGTGTAGATCTGCAAAGCATCGCCTCAAGTATTCCCCAAAGCACTGACCAGCCCATTCACATGAGGAAATCACCCAAAGTTGGATTAAGAAAAAAATACACATATGAAGGTTAGAGGAAATATTGCTGACGCTAACTCAAGAATACTAACAGTTCCACCAGCCAGAAACATTATAACGTACTGGATATTGGATAAAGTGTGCAGAGAATCTTACATCCATAGTAAGGAAAAATAATACTAGACTAAAAATGGCTTTACTCCCAAATAACAAATATTAAAGGAATGATTAAAATGGAAAAAAATATGTATATACCCACACACACACGAACATCCAGGAAACAAGCTAAATTTTCCAATGCAATTATGCTTGAATGAAAATTAACCAGTATGCAAAGAATTATGAAAATATGTCCCATCATGAGAAGAAAAATCAATTCATCAAAACAAGCACAGTGACACAGATGTTAGAATTTGTATAATGGTGACATTAAAACTTATGATAACTGCATTACATATATTCATACAGTTAAGGAGATACATGGAGAACAGAAGGATCCTAATAGAATTTCTACTGATGAAAACCACAATACTTGAGATAAGAATCACATTGGATGTGGTGAACAGCAAAGCAAATATACTGGAAAAAATGTTAGTTAATGACATCACAATGGAAATGAAGCAAAATGAGACAGAGAACAACTGAAAAAATCAACACATAATTGTGATGTGAGACAATTTCATGTAAGGTAGTATACCTGTAATAAGAGTGGTCAGTGAAATCAGTATCAGTGAAAGGAGTGATCAGTGAAATTAGTATCAGAAACAATGGCTGGAAGTTTTTGAAGTTGATAACAACTATAAATACACAAGTCACAAGTTTCAACAGAATTCGAGCAAATAAACCTGAAGTAAAGCACAGAAAGATACATCATACTGAAATTATTAAAACTAGTGTTATATTTTGAACAGATTCCTGATAAAAATAATGCAAATGAGAAAATGATGTAACATTATTAAAATACTGAAAGAGAAATTACACATCAGTTTACAATTCTATACCTAGTGAAAGTATCTTTCAAAAAATAAGGGAAAATAAATGTTTTTTAAGATTTACAGTAAATGTGGCACATGTCTGGGCAACAGCAAGATCTATCTCTACTAAAAACAGAAAAAAAAAACATACCTGGGTACAATGGTGGGTGCCTGTAGTTCCAGCTACTTGGGAAACTGATGCAAAAACTGATATCAAAAATGCTAGAGAAAAAATTAAAATATACTATTTTTAGGTTCTTAGATAGTATGTAAAATCATGGCATATCAATTGAAAGTTCAGTGTAATAGTTAAGGATGTATGCTATAAATATTAAAGCACCCCATAAAACAAGAAAATAAAGTTACACCTAATAAGGCAAAAAGTGAGGTTAAATATAATTGTAAGAAAATATTCCCTTAATCAAAAAAAGGCAGAAAGAGCAGAAAATTGAATGAAATACAGTTGAGACAAGTAGAAAACTATCTGGAAGATAATATATTTAAATCTAACCATGCCAATTTTCACACTAAATGTATATGGTCAAGATATACTAATTAAGAGGTAGATGTTAGATTGGGTCAAGGGTGAAACCCATTGTGTTCTGCCAATGTAAAACAAAAACTTGTTATATTTTAAAGACTAAAATGAACTATATCCTGCTAATAATAATCAAAGGAAAGCTGAATTGGCTATTTTATTATTAGACAATTGGATAGCCAAGTGAATAAAATTGATAGAAATAAAGAGACCTTTTCATAATGATAAAGAAATAACTTCAAAAGGAAGATACAATAATCTGAAATGTGTATGCAACTATTAACAGAGTTTCAAATTTTAAAAGTGAAGGACTCAGAATAACAAAATCCCAATTCATTCTTGATAAGCACACAGAGAAATGTAGGATGAAAATTAACTCTCTTGGCTCGGCACCCTTAGCTCAGTGAGTAGGGCACTGGCTGGCAGGTTTGAACCCAGCCTCGGCCTGCTAAATGTCAATGACAACTGCAACCAAAAAATACCCAGGCATTGTGGTGGGCGCCTGTAGTCCCAGCTACTGGGGAGGCTGAGGTAAGAGAATCGCTTAAGCCCAAGCGTTTGACATCACAGCACTCTACGGAAGGTGACACAATAAGACTCTTTCAAAGAAAGGAAAGAAAAGGAAAGAAGGAAAAGAAAGACACAGAGAGAGAAAATTAACTCTCTTAACCAGAAAGAGAGAGAGAGAGAGAGAGAGTGTGTGAGTGTGAGAGAGAGAGAGAAAAGAAAATTAACTCTCTTAACCTGATAAAAGAGTATCCATGAGAAACCTACAGGTAATATCCTATTTAATGGTGAAAAATCAAGTACTTCTGATCATGTTATTTAAAGATACCTCATATCGTAACTATTATTTGGCAAATTGCTGGATGCTATAATTAGTGTAAACAAGCAAAAAAATACATAACAAGTTTTCTGATTGGATAGAAAGAAGTGGACTGGTTCTAACTCACAAACAAAATGATCTCATGGAATTAACAAAAAGCCTACTAAAATTATTGAGGTTAGCAAATTTTTACAATATGTAATCAATATATAAAAATTGGTATTATTTTTGTATGCTAGCTATGAACAGTTATATATTAAAATTAATAAATAATTCAACTTACCGTAGCATAAAAATTATGAAATATTTAGAGGTAAAACAAAGATCCGTAAAACTTGTATACAAAAACTACAAAATATGACTAAGAGTAATTAAAGAAGTACTAAGTAAATTGATAAGTATTTCATATTCATAATGGAAAGATAATATTTTTAGAATATCAGTTCTCCTAAATTTGACCTATAGGTTAAAACCAATTCTTAAAACCTAGTGGGATGTTTTTCTTCTTCTGGTAGAAAATGGAAAACTGATTTTAAACTTATATGGAATATAAAAGACCTAGAATATCCAAAATAATGTAGAAAACAAAGAAAACTTAACAGGCAAACACTACTTGATCTTATGATTTAATATAAAGTTTCCATAATAAAACAGTATGGCCCAAAGACAGACAAAAAGGTAAATAAAACAAAGTAGATATTTTGAAAATAGAGTTAATAAAAATCAAAAGACAATTCAGTAGAGAAAGGATTGTCTTTTCAACAAATAATGCTGGAATAATTTGATATCCACATGCAAAAATTAAGCTTCAATCTATACCTAATACAATATACAATAATGAACTCAAAATAGAAAAAACACCTAAATGTATAAAACTAAAACTATGAAACTTTTAGTAGCAAACTTGGGAGAAAAAATTCTAGACCTTGGGTTGGGCAAAATTGATAAAAGAAAATCATTGACAAATTTAATTTCATCTAATTTTAAAGCTTCTACTTTTTGAAAATTTCTATTATGAGAATTAAACACAAGACACAGACTAAGTTAAAATATGGCAAAATGTAGCTAATAAAGTATCTTACCCATAATATATAAGAACTCTTAAAACCCAATAAGAAAATAAACAATTTTTTAATTAGCAAAAACTCAGAGCAATACTGTGCCACATAGAACATATAATTGCATATACTATATGAAAAGATGCTCAATATCATTAGTTATTAGGGAAATTCAAATCAAAACTATGTTGAGATTCCCCTATAACTAATAGAATGCCTGAACCTTAGTATCTCAACCAATAAAATGTTGGTGAGGATGTGGAGCAACTGAAACTTTCACAATTTTTTGATTTTAATGTAAAATAGTACAATCACTCAGAAAACAGTTTTGCTACCTACGGTGCATCTTAGAAGGGTAAAGGTGAATTTTACTAAATGTAGAATATAAAAGTCTGAACACAATATCTAAGAAAATGCCATGAAGGCTATGCTAACAAGTTCGATGAAAATATTTCAAACTGTGTATAAAATCAGCACATTGTACCTCATGAATGCACTATTATACACAGCTATGATTTAATAAAAAATAAAAAAAATTTAAAAAAGAAATATGCAGTTGTTTTAAGATACATTAATTGCTAATCTGAGAAATGAGGTGTTCATAAATGTCAGGAATAGAGAGCATTTCCCCATGAGCAGGAAGAGCTCAACTCGGCCCCAGGTGACCTTGTTCTCAATCTCCCCCTCTGCCACTGGGTCCATACCACAGAGACGGTGATAGGACACCGGGCATTTCAGAGGCCACTGTCTTATGCCTGTTGCCTTCCACACATAACAGAAACTTAGTATGTGGTGTCCTCATCCTTCACAGTCCACGATTGGGCTGTCATCTAAGCAGTGCTTAAAAGCACCATTTTTTAAGTCTTCCAGAATCATGTGGAAGATCCCTCCCAGAAAGGGGAGCACAGTTCTCCTGAGACCAGCAAAGCCACCGTGAGGGGCAGGTGCTGATCTAGTGTGCAAGTGCGCTGCGGGGTCGTGACGAAGGGTTAAATGTCAACAGGGCCACACGCTTCTCAATACCACTCCTACCACTGTGTTTCAGGTTTCTTCCTAAAATCTGACATCAAAAATCTCAGAAGAGGATCTTTGTAAGAGAAATGAGCTCCAGGAGACGAGATGAAACTGTGCTAGAACATAAATTCCCATAGGACATGGGTGAGCCAGGAAATAGGAATCGTTTTTGCCAGAATATTGGAGGGGTACAAACATTTTGGTTATATAAATTTCTTCTGTACAGTCTGAGACCAAGTTATTGATGTGCCCCTCAGCCAGACAGCGTGCATTGTACCCTTGGCTGTGAATTTACTCCTCCTCTCCTCCATCCTCCCACCTGCTTGATTTCTGATGAGCGTTATTTTCACATGTACACATAAATGTTAATTGATTAGTTCCAATTTAATACTGAGTACATGTGGTGTTTGTTTTTCCATTCTTGTGACACTTCACTTAGAACAATGGTCTCCAGGTCCACCCAGGTTAATACGGAGTTATCGGTTCACCATTTTTTTTTTAATGACTGAGTAGTGCTCCGTGGTACACATGTATCACCTTTAATTCATCCACTCATGTGTTGATGGGCACTTGGGCTATTCCCACATCTTTGAAATTGTGAATTGTGCAGCTATACGGGTGTCGTGGTGGAATTGCTGGATGAAATGATAGGTCTCCTTTCAGTTCTGTGAGGTCTCTCCACACTGCTTTCTAGGGAGGCTGTCCTAGTTTGCATTCTCACCAGCAGTGTATGAGAGTTCCTTTCTTTCTACATCCATGCCAGCATCTGTTGTTTTGGGACTTGTTGATAAAAGCCATTCTCTCTGGAGTTAGGTGATATCTCACTGAGGTTATTTCCCTGATGATTAGACACGTTGAGCATCTTCTTTTGAAAAGTTTCTGTTCGTGTCTTTTGCCCATGGGGTTATTTCTTTTTATTTTTTTCCCTGCTGATTTGCTTAAGTTATTTGCAGATTCTGGCTATCAGCCCTTTATAACTTGCAAATATTTCCTCCATTCTGTAGGTTGTCTATTCGCTCTATTGATTGTTTCCTTGGCTGTGCAGAAGCTTTTTAATTTGATCAGGTCCTATTTATTTATTTTTGTTGTTGCTGTGCTTGCCTTTGGGAAATAGAAATCTTAAGGAACTCTGCTGAAAAATAATTTAGCAACATGGCAGCTGCCCATGTGCCCTTAAGAAATATTTTAGGATAGTGATAATAAATAAAGAAATAAGTGTTACTGTATCTGAGTCATACACTAGTCCCTCATAGGTTTGTGGTGATACCAGTGAGTGTGAGACCAGGAAGATTCAGTGGTGGAAGCTCCGTTCATCCTGGTGGCTGCACTGTCAGCATAGATGCTTGACTGAGGGAGGGGACCTGGGATGAATCCCAGAGATGGTCTGTCAGATCAAGCAGACTGTCATCTGCTTTTTCTTCAATGCTGAGAGGCCACTGACCAACCATTTCTCTGATTTTGAACTTCTGTGAATAAAAATGACCAAGGCAGCTTCAGTAAATGTTTGACCCATCTGCTCCTGTTCCCATCCAGGTGAAATTATAGAACTCTGAAGCAAAAAATCCTCAGTGTTCAAAATAATACTTGCTATCCTAACTCATTTCACTGGACCATTTCCAAAAGACAGAGTTCATCTTAAAATTTTTTCCCTCAGAGAAAGAAAGACGCTCATGAATAAAGATTAAATTCTCGGTTCCCTCAGGAGCTCACAAGAGATGAGACCCCAGCCAGGCACACAATTGTTTGTCATGAGACACTTTCCTCTCTCTAAAAGAAAGAAGGGTTTGTTTTCCCAACCATTACCCGTAATTAATTAGCACTTCTGTAGATTAAAATACTCTGCTGACAAACCAGACATGCTGTACAAGTTCTTTTTTAATTACAATCATTTTTTGGACAATCATAAACCATTTTTCCTCCGTACAAATGAAGAGTTAAACATACTTGGGAAGAAACAAGGATTCCACATCAAAGGCTGAGAAGAGACTTTAAGATGCGTTCATCAACAATCAAGGTAAGAAGTTCAAATACCCATCATTTGTTTATTAGCTCTTGTGGGTGGGAGGGGCTCTTTGGTCTCTAGTATCTAATTATTAAACTGAACAGAGTAGGAACAAGACAGGAAAGCCAGCTAGAATTGATGAGAATTTGAAATGCAGACCACATTCAGCTGAGGTTTTATTACTTCCGTATATCTATCATATCAGGAGCTTTCGCCTCATCTAGGTTGCTGAACCTGTTTTCATGAAGGTTTCTTTAGCACATTTTTGTTTTTAGGGGAATGTGAGTTACTGACAAAAAAAAAAAAAAAAAAGTTCTCAACTGAAACTTTCCCTTCACAATCGCACTTGCATCCTTAGAATCACAGGGCGAACAGGGAAAGCTCTGTTAATCTGGCTAAACTATCCTACAATTCCAGAGGAGTGGATTCTGCACGTATGAAGTGAGAGGATGATTTGCAAACATTGGTGGACTAATGAACTTGTCTAATTGTGGTAATGGGGCAATCATCGCCCCACTCCCCTTGCCCTCTCCAGCTGTCTCCTGGTCTCCACTACAGACCACAGAGAACACAAGTTCTAGTCCCAGAAAAGTGAGCCCTCTTTGAAGGGGGACAGTCCCCTGCACTCTTGTAAGGTGAATCAGTCTCATTTGTGCTCCTTGAGGTCACGAGGCTCTGCGAAGGAACATTTCCAGTACTTGGGCTGCAGTTACACCGTAAAGGAAAGAATGTACTGGAGACCCTCATGAAGTCCTAGCTGGAGACAGATCATTTGCCTGGGGCAATGGACTGTTGCACTTAATCCCCTACCTCTATTTACACAAAAACTTTCAATTAGTCATATAGAGAAGTAGGCAAACAGAACAGACAACCCAGCCCTTTGTGGTTCATCTCCATTGTTGTTTGTCTCTAAACAAGATATTCTTGGTTTAGAAAGGTGTGTACGTACTCTGCTGTGTTAATGCTTATAAAGCATCTTGACCTTTTGTCTCCCTTGTTCTTGGATTATTTTTATCTGATGAGTTTGGGTATATAAGAAAGAGTAAAGACAGCCAATTGCTGCTGTGCCTGAGCTAGCACCAGCCATCCCTTAATTAATCATTCATTTCATCTGCAGTGTCTGCCTCCGTGTCTCTGACTAGGCCAGTGGACAGCAACACCTCTTTAAGCAAACACACACAGATGCACGCAAAAGAAAAAAGAGAGAGAGAAGGGGGAGTAGAAAGACTTGGCTCACTCTTAACTCTCTGGGCTCCTGTCCTGTCCGTCTAGGGTGCAGAGGATGTATTGTTTCCACAGTTTGCACCGTGCATTGGAAATGCACAGCTCCGGTGCATGAACTTACTCTGGTGTTCCACAGTGCTTCATAAATAAAGCTGTGGCACAATTAATCCACAAGAAAAAAACCAACAATCGCATACATCAATGGGGAAGAGAGATGAACAGAACCTTCTCTAAAGAAGACAGATGAATGGCTAGCAAACCATGAAAAATGCTCATCCCTAATTATTAGAGAAATACAAATCAAAACCACCCTGAGATATCATCTAACCCCAGCAAGAATGGCCTATATCACAAAATCTCAAAACTGCCTTTTTGGAAGGAAGTACAGAGAAACCTCAAATAACTCAACCTAGACCTCCTGTTTGATCCTGCAATCCCGTTATTGGGCATCTATCAAGAAGGAAAAAAAAACCTTTTATTATAAAGACACTTGTACTAGACTGTTTATCACAGCTCAATTTACAATTGCTAAAATGTGGAAACAGCCTAAATGTCCTTCAACCCAGGAATGGATTGGTAAGCTGTGGTGTATGTACACCATGGAATATTATTCAGCCATTTTAAAAATGGAGATTTTGCGGCGTCGGTACTAACCTGGATAGAGGTGGAACACATTATTCTCAGTGAAGCATCACAGGAATGGAGAAGTATGAATCCTATGTATTCAACTTTGATATGAGGACAATTAATGATAATTAATGACACAGTGGGGCATGGGAAATGGGGAGAGCAGACAGAGGAGGAGGAAGAAGGGAAAGAAAAAAAAGAAAAGAAAATAGTGACTAATTCTCACATAAATTGGATTTAATTTTGACCAAAGTACATTACTTAAACATTAATTTTTACTTCAACTTATTAATATGTTGTTTAGGATATTGCATGCTCATTTATAAGTGCAATATGTTTGTAATTTCCCTTTATAGTAATATATTTTTTCCAATTTTAATATCAGGTGTATCCAGATGAAGTAGAATGATTTTGAAGTATTTCTTCTTTTTCTGTTGTCTATAAGATTTGGCATGATCTGTTTTTTGAAATTATCTTTTATTTTTATTTATAAATGAGTTATCTATTTTTGGAGACTTCAGGGAAAAATAGTAAGAAGTTAACTGATGACTCCATACTGAACCTCAGAGTCAAAGCATTCTGTAGCTTTGTATTATCTGACAATGTGAATGCTACTTTTTTGCATTATAATTATTATTATTGCTCAATATTTTGTTGCAGCAATCGTCTGATTTCTTTTCTGAACGTATTTATTGTCGTTCATTCTTTACGAGGTTTTTGTTTCTAGTCCTTATCTTAAACGTGTTGTTATTAAATTTTAAGCCTTTTTAATTTTGTGAAGGCAAAAAGTGGAAACCAAATAAACTCCTGTATGTGTAAAAAATAAAATAAAGCTGTGGCGTTTCTCCTCTGGGGCTTTCCTGACAAGTCATTCCTCATTCCATCCGCTCAGCCCTCAAACCAGCCACGGGCTGCGAGAGGAATGTTTCCCTCCCATCACTTGCACCCATCACTGGTCTCTATAAAGTTGACCTCAGAGAGTCTGTGCCCCTCCTGTCTTTTTGATCCTTCCTCGCTCCTTAGAGGTTTGTATGGTAAAGTGGGGGAGAATAATATTTGCTCTAAGAATCTGACGAGACTCCTGCAGAAACTAAAGGAGACAGAGGAAGTGGGGGGCAGCCTGTGTGCAGGGGTGAATTTGTGTTTGCCATGTATCATCTCACTTGGAACCCGTGAGGTCACATTTTCCAGACCCTACATGGACTTGATAGTTACTCAGTCGGATAAGCTTGGTTTCCGAGGGAAAAAGACCCCAATTTCTAGCTTTCGGCCACGTCCTGGCATACGTGAGTGTTCTCACCGTGGTCTGTACTGCCCGCGACTGGTGCAGGGTGCACAGGTGACAGCACTCCTAGGATGCTTAGCGGGAGCCTGCCTGTGTCTAGCTCCCCGCCAGACAGGGCCCCGCTTTCAGAGTCATGAGCCCTCAACACCTTCAATGCCCAAACTCTGGGTTGTTCCAGCTTCCTAATCCCAGCCCAATTCTGCCCCCTCCTCTGTACACAACTGTCCCCTACCTCCACCTTGATGTGTCCAGTCAGGCCCTGATAGGGAGGTCAGGAGGAGGTGGCCTCCTCAGCTCATGATGAGAAGGACACATTGGTGGTTTTTTTCCCTTTGTTTTGTTATTGTTTGTTTTTTTGAGACAGAATCTCACTCTGTTGTCCTGGGTAGAGTGCTATGGTGTCACAGCTCACAGCAACCTCAAACTCCTGGGCTTCAGCAATCCTCTTGCCCCAGCCTCCTGAGTATCTGGGACTATAGGCATGTGCCACTAGCCTATATAGGCACTGTATGTGCCACTGTGCCTGCTAGCCCTTTTTTTCTTTTCTATTGTAGTAGAGACAGGGTCTTGCTTAGGCTGGTTTCAAACTCCTGAGCTCCAGGAATCCACCCACCTTGATCTCACAGAGTACTAGGATCACAGACATTAGCCACCATCCTGACCACAAGGACACATTGTTCAGTAATGAGGAATTTTGAAGCCAGATGTTAAACAATTGGTAGGATGAAACAGGCTGCGGTGAGAGTATTTACATCACAGAAATTGTTAAGTGCTACCAAACAGCGGAGGCAGGTTAGCAGCAAACTGGGAAGCAGAAGTCTTCTCTTTCAGCTACTGCAGCTATCTCAGACCAGGCTTTAATCTGTACAAAAAACCGACAGAAGGGAAGCATAACACAAACGTAAGCCTACAATTGCTACAAAGGCCCATAATCTCAGGTCCCTCCTGGACCATCTCTTTGTTCTCCTTTCTCCTGGCTTCATAAAGCTGAGAGGCAGCTTATTCTTTCTTTGCCAGACAGAATCCGAGCATGCCCTGTAAAACAGACTCTCTCCACCATAGAAAGGAGCGGGTTTTTCCTTCCCTAACTCTAGGATCAGCCTCATTTTCTGGTATAATGGTCATTTCTTTCCAGAATTATGGGACATGTAAAACCATTTCCTTTATGAAACTTGCACTTACATTCAAAGGCTCTGGAATGGCCCTGTAGTCCCAACAAAATTACTGCACAGTAACCAGACTTTATATATACCGACTGGGCTTCATCTAGTTTAGTTTAATTAGTTTAAGGTCTTTCTTTGTGAAAGGCTTGAAAATGTGTCAGTCTTGTCTTACCCAATGTCACCAGACTATATGGACCTAATCAACCCTTTTTTAGTCCCTGGCTACTATAGTTTATGATAGCACACCCAGTAATGGGCTCCTGTTCAGACTAACCCTTTCCTTTCATACAGGGTCATGTGAACAGAGCAGCACAGACACCTTCAATCCCAGCAAGGCTTAGAACAGAACTGAGTCTCAAATTTTCTCTTTTACAAAGGTGACTACAGATTTTTATTTTTTTAAGGTGACTGATGGCTTTGTAAAGAAAAGCTTTAACAATCTTATAATATTTCCATATACTTACACCCTAAACCAGTGCTTTTCAACCTTTTTTATCTTGTGGCACACTTGAACCTGTCAACTTCTGCGCACACTTAAATTGTGTTGATTTTAAAAGAGTACTGTACTTTGGACTTCTTTCGAAAATAATTCATGATCTTTTAAAATTTTTGTGGCATGCCTAAGATCCTCCCATGGAACACGGGTTGAAATCACTGCCCTATGTGTCCAGCTCCCTCAGTCCCCATACAGAAAAATCAAAAACCACATTGGAGGTGAATGTTGAAGGGGGCAGAAGCTGGCTAAGAACAAAATGATAATGAGGAGGAGAAGAAAGAGGAGGAGGACTAATAATTGAATAATACAACTCTCACTGTCTTCTATTCCAACTAAATTTTGGTTCCTGCCTCAGAGACAGTATGGGAACTTCTGACCGGCCACCAGGGAGGAGAGGGGAGCTGCTCTGAGCATTTTAGAACTTGGGGTACTCTCGTTGCAATTACCAGCATGCTTTCAGACTGTCCCGAAATATCTTTCTCAAACTGTCTTACGTCCAATTTCTAAAGCCTGCATTTGTTGTCATTATTATTTTTTGTCTGATTTTAACAAATGTGTTTGGGTTAACTGGTCACATAGTCCACTGCCGTCACCATGACTCAAATCCTAAGAAAGTCCCTTATAAACGGGCCCTGCCACAAGACCCTTAAGGAAGGACTTGGTGCAATACGGCGGCTGCCAGGGCCGCCCGAGCGCGGCTTGAACTCGGCCACGGGACCAAGGACTCGTCAGCAGCCTGTGCTGCGCAAGGGGCTCGAGGAAGAGTTTATGTATTTACGAACCTCTGCTATGCAATGAAAGGAGCAAGCCGTGCCGAGTATGCGGAGCTGAATACACCACAGGGCGGCGCGGAGGGAGAGTCCGGAAAGTGGGCCACCGTCTGTTCCGGCGCGAGCCCCGCAGGCCCCGCCGCCGAGTGACCGTCCGCCCGGAGGCACCGGGGACGCGGGGCTCGGCCGCCTGCGAGGCGACGTGGCCTGTGCAGCATCTGGCGGGAGGAGCGAGAGACGCGGAACACACCACAGCCTCGAGCAGAACTCCGCGCCGGCTCCCAGCGCAGACTCTGACTTGCCGGCGCCCAGGCGGGGCGCTCGCGCGGCGAAGCTGAACTTGATCGCAGACTCCACCCCCCGCCCTGGGTCAGACGCCGGCTGTGCGGGCAGGGCGCGTTCTCTTAGATCCAACCAGCTGCAAATTCAGACCCCAGAGCATAAACCAGAATTTTGCATCCCCATTTATATTATGTTCGAATTAAGGCCTCTATTTTTCAACTATCTTTTATTTAGGTCTAGAATGACACAAAATAGGACAACTAGGTATTTTTTGAATTAAACATATATACACATTTAAAGGTAAATATAAATATAATAAAAATCAAATTAAACGACCTTTTAATTTTCTTTACCTTTATTTTTTTAATTTAAATAGTTGTTTAAAAAGATTCAAGAAGCTTGAACTCCGAATTCGACTATTCTTTAATGTAAAATTTCAGGGCCTGATTCTCTCATTGTCTCTGAACTGTGAAGTTAAGTGAGGACTAAAGCATAGTCTCTCTTTCCGCTGCAGCTTTTTAAAAAATTCTTTTTATTTCAGATTAATACAAGGGTACAGCTGGGCCTTCACCCAGGACTCGGGTCCACGTGGCACCCCTTTCTGACTCAGCAGCGACTCGGGTCCTGGGCACAGCAGTCTGAGCGTCTAGGTTGCGCTCTTGTACAGCCACTAGAGGGAGAACAGGTTAGCGAACACGCCCTGTCCCCAGAGCCTGGCACCTTCCAGGATGCGGTTAGATTGGGGAGGACGGGCAGCATGCAAGTATGCTTGGCATCTGCCCTGCGAAAATACCCGGTGAACTGGAGAAGAGTTAGTTTATAAACAC
The DNA here is from genome assembly GCA_963574355.1 of Loris lydekkerianus. Classification (NCBI taxonomy): domain Eukaryota; kingdom Metazoa; phylum Chordata; class Mammalia; order Primates; family Lorisidae; genus Loris; species Loris lydekkerianus. The sequence goes on along the minus strand of CAUYPK010036701.1, from coordinate 50,324 downwards.
GGAGAGGGCAACGTTCACGGTCACAGCATCTTTTGTTCCTGGAAGAGCAAGACCAAGAAACAGGGCTGAGTTCTGGTGAGGGAGATGTAGGACGGTATTTAGCCCCTTTGGGTGCGTGTTTCTCCCTCAGCCTAGAAGGCCTCCCCCGCTGCAATAAGATATGTAGCACTTTTTCTAGGACGAGTTCGCAAACTTAATTGTCCGACCTCATACTTACCCTATTCATACCTTTGATCTCAGAATTCCCTCCATTTCAAGAAGCGCAACCAGTTTCCCGCTCTCCTTCTCTGGGGTGGGGTCCAGGCAGCACCCGCGGAAAGAAGGGTGGTTCAGACAGGGAGGAGTGAAGCTGCGGTGTCCCGGGCAGGACTCGCTCCCTGGTCAAGTTCTGCCTGCTGTCCCTTGTCAGATCAGCAACTGGGAATGGTCTCTTTAAGTCTAATATGGGGAAAGAGTTTTCCAAGGAGGGCAGCAGCTGGGAAGACTTTTTTGTTTGTTTTTTAAACTGGGTTCATAGAAAATACTGTCTGCATCCACTTGGAGAAATTGATAAGTAATTTATTTCTCCCAGAAAGAAAATAAAATGTCCAAGTTACATTACCACATTCTCATCTGTTTTCTAGTAAGAAAGGTCCTTCTTTCTTTAGGCTCAAATTAGACTCCAGGCTACATTAGAATTTACCAGAAGGATTTTGATGGTTTAAGAAAGGCGCCTAGAAAATCTCTTTTAAGGGCAGTTTGCCTATTGGAAGGCGTCTTTCATTCACCATCATTTACCTTGGTGGGTCAGGCAGATAAAAGGCCCTGCAGGGGCAGCTGGACAGATAATTCAGTGGTATAGGAAGTGCCGGGCACATGGTGGCCAGTCAATAAATGTTCATTAAATGAATGAATGAATGAACAAATGAATAAGTGTTCTAATGGAAGGAAGAATGGGTGCTGAAGAATCATGAAAGAGAGGTGCCTAACCTGGGGTGGGTGGGCACAGGTGGGGACAAGAGCCACTGAAGACATTTGGAGCAAGATGTGGGGAGTTGCATCCTGCAGGATGACTACAAGGCAGAGGGTCAGGAAAGAAGAGGGGTGGGAAGGGAGGGAGGCATTCTGGGCAAAGGGAGGAGTCTACTCAAGGTACATTGGAGAAATTGCAGGTAGCTTAGAATATTGGGAACAGAGAGGTAAGCAAGAGATTATAAAGGTCTTAAGTCTAAAAATGAATTCATAGATAGTTTTGCTATTTGATAAGCACTCATAATAGGAACAGCAAACAACCAGGCCCAATACTGAAGACTTACTTTATGGATATTTACACAGACTCACAACCATAAAAGGTAGATATTCTTGTTTCTTGCAAGGCTTGACAATTAAGTTCATGAACTCATCCCAGATCAAGTACTACATACCTCCCTGCTGAATAGCCCTACAGTCACCTTCCAGGCACTCCCCTTGGGAAGCTATACACCACTGCCAGGACCCAGTCCCCATTTCAAAGCAATTTTGGAATTCTTTCTCTGGAATCGCCATTAGATCTGTCATTGTACAAGGTCTGACAATTAACTTTGGTCACTAGATGGCCAAGGAGAGTACTTCAAAGGTGACCACAGTATTCAGCAGTGAGGTATATAGAACTTTTTCTAGGATGAATTTGCAAACTTAATTGTCTGACCTCAGACTTAAAATTCTACTCATGCTTTTTGATCTTATAATTCCATTTCAAGGAATTTATTCTAAAAAATAATCAGAGATGTAAATCCATATTCATTCTCAAGGATGAGAATTTACTTTAGTGTTATGTATTCTAGTAAAAACTAGAAGCAAACTAAATACACAACAGGATGACTTACAATCACTGCAGAAGATGGATCACTGTACAGCCACTGAAGAGTCAAAACTATGTAAATTCCCTGGGAGATGTTTAAAGTAAAGTGTAAAGCTCCGCATAATATTATCCCAGTATTATTAAAAGGCTATGTATTTAAATATATAAGTGAAGAAAGAATAGGAAAGAAAATCTAGCACCATCTTAGTGGAAGTTGGGTATAAGAGGCCAGTTTGAAATTTCTTCTAGTTTTCTTTTTTCCACAAAACTACAGAAAATACACAGTCTTTTTCTAATTTGGAAGGATTAGTTATGAAAAAAGAAAAGGCAAATAAATAAAGCAGGTTTCCTTTAGTCTGCAAAGAAGAAAAAATCCTGTACTGAGGTTTCCAGTTGAAAGTCACCAAGCCTTCATGGTTAAGAACTTTGAACCTAACTCTTGCGTTTTTCATAGCTGACAAGCTGCTTTGGATTTTGCTTGGGGTAAACAATTTTAAGTCAGATTTCATCTGCTATTAGTGCCTTGGAATGAATGCCTCCTTAAGGAATGATTCCTCATCTGATTCCTGCCTTTACTTCCCTGACTCCCAGGTCAATCCCTGACTCAGCAGCTCCCGCTGCCACAAGTGACTGTGGCACCATCATTTTAGACCTCCCTATAAAACAGTATTGCCATTTACAAGTTTAATTTTTATGTTGTGCTGTTTGGAAAGCCCCAGAACATTCTGTGGAAAAACAATTAAAAAATAAAGACTTGAATAATAAATCATTCACAGGCTGAAATTTCCCTTGTAAACGAGCCCACTGGCTAAGTGTAGTATTTAAAATTCAGCGTCTGCTTTATGAAAGCTTACTGTATCTATGTCATCTGTGTGATAGATGTTTATAATTGGTACTGAAGTTATGCCTAGAAAAATTTGGAATGGCTTATAATAAAATATATCTGTATTTATTTATTTATACACTCCCCCAATAGAGCATGCATTATGTGTGTGTGTGGGTAGGGGGGTAATACCACCACCAGTGGAGGCAAAGTCGGTTCTTGGTAGTAAGAGTGTATAAAAACGTGATGATAGTCTGTGGCTCTTCAAAGCTCAGCCCTACCCAACAAAATCTTATTCCTTAGCATTAAATCTCTCTCATAATAGAGACATTCAATTTTATTTTAATTAATTCAAATTTAATTTAAATTTGTTAACAAGTATTTAAATAAAATCTAATTTTAATGAACTTTTCTCTTTACTGGTGCAAATGTGAAAAAAAGGTTGAGAAACACTGCAAGAGAACATAAGATGACAATAGAACAATGAAGATAGAAGATCCAGACAGCAAAACAATTGTGCAGTCATATCCTTCAATCAAGAGGAGGACAACGCAGGGAACGTGACACAGGTGAGGTGTAACCCTACAGCCATAAACTAGAGTTTTGTTTTATTTTTGTTGAACTTGGGTCTTCACTATTACCTGATCGTGAAATCCACTTACACCCCTTCCTCTAACATTTTACCCATTGATAAGATGGAAGTGTGGGCCAGGTGTGGTGGCTCACGCCTGTAATCCCAGCACTCTGGGAGGCCAAGGAGGGTGGATTGCTTGAGCTCATGAGTCCAAGACCAGCCTAAACAAGAGCAAAACCACATCTCTACTAAAACAAAATAAAAAGTAGAAAAACTGAGGCAAGAGGATAGCTTGCGCCCAAGAGTTGGAGGTTGCTGTGAGCTAAGATGATACCATGGCACTCTACCCAGGGTGACAGCTTGAAACTCTATCTTAAAAAAAAAAAAAAGAAAGAAAGAAAAGGAAGTGTGAACAGCATGCTACCCCAAGCTCGTCCACAGGGTAATAATAGCCCGACATTGGGACACCCTCACAGGGTGTCCACTGATCAAAGCATCCCTTGGAGAATCTCTTCTGGCATTGCCAGTTGACGATGTGACCCTCTGCACAGCTTCAGGTGACTCCAGTCATGTAACTGCTACTTACAACTGTCCACAGAACTGGTCTTCCTGACCTCTATTTAGAAGCTTTGACTCTCACTCACTCTCTTCTCTCACCATAACAGAAGGTGCGGGTTTCCTCAACGCCCACACTTGACCTTGGCCTCCAGGCCCAACCCCACCTCACTGTGTCTGCACCTTTGTTCTGTCTGCAGCTTTTGTTTTTCTAACACATCCTCTCTCCCATCACTTCCTGATGAAATTCCACCCAGCCTTTAAGATTCGACTTAGATAGTCAGTTCCTGCAGGAATCCTTATTCAATTTCCCCCACTTTGTCACCAGTTTGTAAATAATATCTCTGCTTTCTGTGCCCTGGTGTCTCTGGTATAGCCCTGATCACATTCTGCTTATCCTGGGCTTGCGTCAGTCCGTTTCTCTCTCCCACCAATATGCAACCGTTCTGCAGGAAGGATGGAGCCTTGTGGATACCTATATCCTCTGGAGTTGCTAATACAGAGAAAAGGACTGGAAAACATTAACTTCATCAAAGAAAACACTTTCTCTAGAAGAATTCGTATGTTTTTAAAATTTTTTAAAACACTTTAAAAAATAATCCCAGAGGAAAATGTTGAAGAAAGAGTTCCTTGAACCTTCTAAAGTGGTTCATTTGAGTCTGGACATGGTGAGAACTTAGTATACTCTTTTCTGTAATTTCTACATATGCGGTATTCGACTATGGAGCCGTGTTTTTTTTGTTTTTTTTTTTTGGTCAAATCAGAAATGATTCAAATTTGGTTGTGTTTAAAAAAAAAAAATGAAAAACAATAGTAGGTTTTACACAAGGGTAGAAACTCCTGGTCAGAACCAGGATTACACACATATTTTACCTGCAGGCTCATCTCTTGATACTGAGCAACGGGCTCGCTTCCTATCACGTATAGAAGCCAGGATGAGGGCACCCACTGGCTTCTCAGAAAAGAAGAGGCTCTATTGCGAGTTGAGGGACCAGGACGCAGGAAACAGTGCTGGAATCTGTCTTCTCGATCTGGGGGTGGGATTGCTAAGTAGTCCCAGGTGATCCTGCCAGCTGGGGCTGTTGAGTAGGTGGTTACAGCCTTTTCCCATGATGCGTGTCCAGGCTCTATGACTTGTGATTTCAGCTCTGTTCCATCTGTAACAAGTTGCACGCTGGTTTGTCACTTTGAGCTGGTCCAGTGGCTACACGCTCTGAGCAATTGACAGTGTTTGGTGGAGGCTCCGAGAAGACCTGGTATGGAGACAGGCTCAGTGAAAGCTGTTGCTTGAGGACACTTGGCTTTGCCAGGCAGGCGGAGGGCTGCTTGTTTGCTCGCCTGCAAGGGAGACTATGAAAGTTTTGAGATACACAAAAATAAAGGAACATAAAATTTTTTTGCTTAGTGTATTTTCTCAAAATAAGAGCCATGACATTCTATGCCCTTTTGTGTTCTTGTAAACGATTTTTGAAACACTCTTTCCACTGATTTTCTTCAATTGCTGTAGGCTTACTTTCATAAGCATAAATAGCTTCTTCAAAGCCAGAGAACCTTCTTCTGCACATGCGATTTTTTACTGTCGGGACCAAGAAGTAATCACATGAGCCAAGTCAGGTCTGTAGGGTGGAGGAGTCATAAGTGTCACCTCTGTGGACTCCAGGAACTGAATGGTCGTGTTGGCTGTGTGGGTGGACACAGTGTCATAGTGCAAGACAGTCCCTCCCCCTCAGTCCTGTCCTTGGCTGCTATTCTTGAAACTTCCTAAAAACCTTTGGTAGGCACACTCTTGTATACAGCTGAGCAGTAACAGTCCTTTGTTCCTCCAGAGGAACACCTGTGACATGACCACTTTTGGAAAAGGAAGTTGTCACCATTGTCTTTCAGATATGCCAGGGCCAATTCACTTTTGTTGGTGGATTTTCATCGGGGAAAAACATCCACAGTGTGTATGGATGCTTGTTCTCTGGATCAGACTGGCAGATACAGGTTTCATCTCCAGTAACAATGTCAGAAACACGCCCAGACTTTCCTCCATCGACTCTGAGCCACCTTTCTTCACACCATTCAACACGATGCACTTTTGCTCATCTGTCAAAGTGTCAGGCACCCATCAGGATGAAACTTAGCGGACTCCAGGATAATCCTTCAGGATTATGGACGCTGCCTGCGATTCAGTCTGTAGCACTGCTTCAGTGCCCCTAAATGTCACTCGGTTGTTTTGGGGACCATTTCCCACAGCACAAGTGCTGTCCTCTCTCACTCACTGTTGCTGGATGGCCAGTCCTCTCCTTGTCTTCCAGTAAAGTTTGGCCTCTTCTAAATTCTTGAAACCACTAAAAATTTGTCATGTGGGAAGGAGTAAGGTCCCTGACAGCCCGTTGCAAATGCTCAAAGCTTTGAGACTCATTTAATCTACATTTAAAATCATAGAAAACTCTGCAGCAAAAGTGCCCTCTTCTAGTTCCATAGCTGACGCCAAGTGAGTACCACACAGGGAAACAAACGGAGCCTCTCAGCAGTGCCAAAGCCAAGCAAGTTGAATGTGCATGTGGGGTCAGAAAGGTCGTGCTATGGACTGTACTTCTTAGAAGTGAAATAATGGAATGTAACACGGTCTCAAAACTTTCATAATAATCTCTGTAAAGCAGTGATAGGGCTTCAAGAGCTGTGGTGTTTTAATCAAAGGATATTAATCCTTTGAAGTGATGCTTTATTACCACATTACAAACCAAAAAACTTAGGAGTTAAATGACTTTTCCACAATTGCATTAAGAGAAAACTGCAAAGCTTGGAATGAACCTGAGGCCTGTGCAACTCCGGAGGGCTGTCCCTCAGTTAGAGGAGGGCTGTCCCTCAGTTAGAAGGCTGCCCCTCAGTTTACCACCTCAAGACCTGCTCCCTAGTGTTCTGAGCAGGGCTGATTTTGGGAGGATCAGAGCTGATGTAAATAACTCCTCCTGTGAGCAAGAAAGCATACCTTGGGCCTTCCACGAACCTTTGCGAAGCTTCAAATCACACAGGGAGGAGTTCCATATCTGGCCCTGTAATAAGCCCTGACATCCACATATAACAACTGAATGCTGGCTTTCATGCATTTAATATGTATTTTCTCAGAGAAAAGGAAAGCAATCTCAAGGGTTTAAAAAGCTGATCTTTTCTTTCTCATTGGAGAAAAGGGAAGTAATAGTGTGTCTACAAACTCGTGATGGACCCCAGAGGTCTGTGGTTTCCTTTCAGCCTGAACACTGATTAACCCTGAACCTGGTAATCTCTCCTCTCCCCCATAAAGCAGCTGGCACAAGCAAATTTTCAGTCGAGGGTATTTCAACTATGGTGATGACTACATGACAATATACATTTTCTAAAACTCAGCGAGTTATATGTTTAAAATAGGTGAATTTTATTGTGTGTGAATGATCCCTCAATAAAGCTTCAAAAAACAAAAGTTGGGTTGTTCAACAAGTGTGAGTGCCAGGGAGAGCCGTTGGTAGTGAGGTGAAAAGCATAAATTCAGTAAGTGCACGGTACATATGTCTCCTGTGAATCCTGCTCGTGAGCCTCTTTCCTGGCTATCCCTTAAAATTTACACAAATGTGGTAGATGGCGATGTGGCAGAATTTGTATTGTGCAAAGAGGTGGCCAACATGTAGAGAGCATTTTGTAAATATTTTGTAAAATGTTGCAGTGAATATTTTGCAAATAAAGGTACATTTAACTACAATGTCCCATTTTCCCTGTGTATGACAACTTTATGAGTAATCTTTGGGACTCCTGTATTGCAAATCTAAAGGCCGATGTAATGCTTCACCAGAGCACCACCACCAAAAGCTATTTCCGTGGTCAATAAGGAATAGGTTAGCCTATTTTGAGAAAGCAATGGTTTATTTATGTTTTCATCTCAGTTTGTCTCTGGGATATAATTTTTTAAAGGCAACCATGGTTTTCAGGGTAAATTTGTCATATGTCATGCAGAGATGTTCTGATCAATGACTGAACATAAATATGTGGTCCCATAAGATTATAATGGAGCTGAAAAAGTCCTACTACCTAATGATGGCATAGCTGTGGTCAGGTGATAACTGCAGCACATTGCTCATGTGGTGTGGTGATGCCAGTGACGCCAGTGATGCAGGTGGTGCTGGGGTAAACAGGCCTGCTGCATGGTCAATCTTGTAAAGTCCTAGCACACATAATTATGTGCAGTACACAATGCTGATGATAAGCAACCATTGTCACTGGTTTATGTACTCACTATACTATAGTTTTTATCATTATTTTAGAGTGGTTTTCTACTTACAAAAATAAATGGTAACTTAAAACAGTCTCAGGCCAGTCCTTCAGGAGGTGTTCCAGAAGAGAGCACTGTTGTTATAGTAGATGACAGCTCCATGTGTATTATTGACCCTGAAGACCTTCCAGTGGGATGAGACAGGGATAGAAGACATAGTGGGGTCAGGACAACTGCAGTGAGGACATTAAAACGCTCAGTGACCACAGATCACAGCCCCCTCCCCCCACCCCACCCCCCGTTCTTGTGGCTGCTGATGGTGCAGAGGTGGTCAGGCTGTGATGGTGGACAGGTCTCTTTTGGGACAATGGGTACAAGTCTAAGGAGCACCAAGGTTTCCATTCTGAGTTGAAATTTTGGCTGCACCCCTAACTAGTTGTGTGCCCTGCAGGAAATCACTGCACCTGTACATGCCTCATTAAGGAATCAATTCATGGAAAGGGAGGTGTCTGTGTTCTGGACCCTAAACCAGATCATACATGGAAAGTAAGTCCCGTGCAGGCCTCATTGTAAGTGCTTCTCAATGACAGATGACAGCAATTACTGGTATTTCAAATAAGCCCAGACTGCTAAGAATATTTTTCTCCTAGGGGTTATGGTGAGAGTTTCCTAGAAAAGTAGGCACAGTTACAAAATATGGCACACTATTTTTTTGGTCCATAATGTCCACTAAAGACAAGCACTAGGGACAGCCTGGGGACATGTGGCCCACCGCCTCCACAGCTCATGGAGAAGTTTGCATGGAAAGTGGTGAGTGACTGGCTCCATTCTTCCATGAGCTAGCTGGGTAAACCTGGGTGAGTGGCTTCCCCTGTCTGCGCAGGAGGCATATCATCTAGAATACCAGAATAAGCTGGAGCAGGGCTTTTCACATTGAATACCACAAGTATGAAAGGAGCTGGTGGAAAGATTGCAGGTCCCCACCACTCGGAGATTCCGATTCAGCAGATATCTGAGGCAGAGACAGGAAGCTGCATTTTTCCTTGGCGCCCAGGTAATTTTAACCCGAGTGGTCCGCTAAGCTTAACACTGAATTGGCTGATGATCGTGCATTTTGAGGAACACCTTGTATGAAAGTCTAACCTATGTTTGGCTTGAGAGGGTGCTCACATTAAATGATCAAATAGTCTCCAAAGTTGAACCCGTTCTTTCAATTTCTTTTAACTCTCACTAATGATACAATGGCTTACTGGATCGATTAATATATGCAAAGTGCTTTGCATGCCTTGAAAGAGGGCCATTGTCTCAGCCTGGACATAGATAAGTGGGTGTTTGTTAGGAGCTCTGGGGTCCCAGAGGAAAGAAGTTGCTGTGTGAATGCAAATGAGTGTTGTGTCCCAGGTTAGAGCTGTTTTCTGCAGCTCAGAAGCAAGCAAACCTCAAAGCTCAGCTGGGCTCCTGAGAACCTCCTCTTTCCAGGTGGGGTGAGAATAAGCCATGCTCTCAAAAATGCAAAGATTGGCTCAGGAAGCAACAATTTTGGAGAGCATCATTGCTCTGCTTCTAAGTCAAATGTTCCCTTTTTGGTAATAAAAGAATACAGACAAAAGGTCTAACACAAGGAAGCCGAATAGCTGGTGTTTCCAGGTTCTCATCTGCAGCTGAGGGGTTGTGTGACTTACGGCTCTTTGAGCCTGAGTTTCTTCGTTTGCACCAGCTTTACATCCTTCCACGGTTTGGGGGGTCAAAGCAGACCGTGGCGTCCACCTGCACGTGGGGAAGCATCTCATTTCCTTTGTATCACCCTAAATCATTGCATCTGTCTACAATGTGTCAAGCCTAGATCCTCTCCTAAATCAGAGCATCTTAGGAGAGATTAGGATGGCCAAAAGTGAGGGGGGTGGTAATCAGGGGACGGAATGTGGGGGGAGGCAGTGTGAGAAGGGACGGGTGCAGACGTTGGGATTATTTTGCCTACTACTGAAGATACCATCAAACCAGAGTTTCCCTATTGACTCCAGTATAAAGAAGAAAAGAATGAGAGCAAGCAGACCACCTGTCAAATCTCTCAGGTCAGACGCCGGGCCTGGGAGGAAAACGAAAGTGACGCGTGTCCAAATGGCGGAGCTGTGGCAACTTCTGCCATCGGTCCTGACAGGGCCTTTGTCTCGGTCTGATTTCATTCCCCTGTTGATCTTTTGCCTCTCATCCTATTTGGTCGTCTTAGATTTAGTTTTTGTTTATATTGCAGTGGCCACAGTGGTTGCTTCAAAAGATTCTGCTCCTAGGCCAGGCACAGTGGCTCACACCTGTAATCCCAGCACTTGGGAGGCCGAGGCCGGTGGATTGCCTGAGCTCACAGATTTGAGAACAGCCTCAGCCAGAGCGAAACCCCGTTTCTGAAAATAGCCAGGAGTTGTGGCGGACGCCTGTAGTCTGAGCTACTTGGGAGGCTGAGGCAAGAGGATCACTTGAACCCAAGAGTTTGAGTTCGCTGTGAGCTAAGACACCATGGCACTCTACCAAGGGTGACTGAGACTCTGTCAAAAAAAAAAAAAAAAAAAAAAAAGATTCTGCTCCACCTTTAAGCTGCCAGTATCAACTTGGCCATGTGCCACTTTCTAAATGACCATCACAGGCTGGTGCTGTTGCCTTGGGTCTCCTTTGATCTGAATTGCGCCTTCTGGCCTGTCTGCTGGGTCTCATGCTCTTTTACATTTTCACTGTAATTGTGCTGAAAGTTCTCCTCCTCCTCACGCTCCCCTCCGTCTCTCCTCCTCTGTACCTCCAGCCCAGCACTTTCTCTTCTGAGTTCCAAAATTACATGGCCTGCCAGGGATCACACGTGATGGTGTAACTTCACCTCCAGCTCCGGTCACAAACCCGCGCAGGCTCCTCTCTGCCTAAACAAAACAGGACAAAGACCTGGGTCACCTTCTAGACAGCTTCTTTTCCTTTTATACTAGACTTTAGACTTCAAAATCATCTTCGACAATTCTCTGTCACCTCTTACACCAAGGGGCTAAATATTGACACTTTTGAGATTTTATCCAGCCATGACTTTGGAGAATTATACCTTTGACTTAAAACAAATGAAAATTTAGGTCTAACATCTGCATCACCTTCTGTGGAAGCGGCCGCTCCCCTGGCAGGCAAGGCTTTCTGCTTGTTGCTTTCTGCTCCTGCATCTCCCAGGGCTGGCCGGTGTCCTGGCAATGGAGCTATTGTGCTGCAGTAATGACAGGGCGGACACACACCTTTCCATGTCAGAGACAAACAGGAATCTGTGCACAAAGCTCTCCCCACCCACGTCCGGTGGCCTGGGATTCCTCCCACTGTCTACAGCAGTTTCACAGGTGTGCTAACCTGCCTGGTTTTATGTGTGTGTGTGAGTGTGAGTGTGTGTATGTGAGAGAGAGAGGGATAGCCAAGGCTGGGATCCAGGGAAAACCAACAAACTTTAGTTTTCCATTATTTCTAGAACAATAAAAAGGCTAAGGCTAAGGCACCAGCCACATACACCTGAGCTGGCAGGTTCGAATCCAGCCCGGGCCTGCCAAACAACGATGACAACTACAACCAAAAAATAGCCGGGCGTTGTGGCAGATGCCTGTAGTCCCAGCTATTTGGGAGGCTGATGCAAGAGGAATCTCTTAAGCCCAAGAGTTGGAGGTTGCGTATGAGCTACAATGCCCTGGCACTCTACCGAGGGTGACAAAGTGAAACTCTGTCTCAATAAATAAATAAAAAGGCTAAGGAAGTAGAAAAATAAAAGTATTTTTTAAAAAAGTTTTCTAAATTGTTAAAATGAACCAAATTTAAAATAAATATCATTTCATATAAACAAAATATGAAAATAAAGGGAAAAAAGCCAAAGCCACCAAAGCAGAATGGGGGGGGAAATGATATCATGGTTACACCAGCAAAGACAAAATCCATGAAAGAGAGAATTGATCATCTGGACTTCATTAAAATAACAAACCTACGCTCTATGAAAGACTGTCAAGAGAATGGACAGACAGGCCACAGACTGGAAGAAAATATTAACATTTGCAGAGCATGTTTGATAAAAGGTTGCTACCAAAAGATACAAAAATCTCTTAAAACTCAAGAATAAAAAATGGAATGACTCAGTTAGAAAAAGGTAAAACCTTACCAGACATTTCTCCTGGAAAGGATATGTAGGACACATATAGACATACAAAAAGATAATTCATAGAAATGAAAAGCAAAACAACAGTGAGGTACCAATACATGCATATGAGAATGGCCTCAATCCAGAACTCCGACAACACCAAGTGCTGACGAGAACACAGAGCAACAGGAACTCTGGTTCACTGCCGGTAGAAATGCAGGACAGGGCAGTTGCTTTGTAGGACAGTTTGGCAGTTTCTTACAAACCAAGACATGCTCTCACCATATGATAGCAATCATATTTATTGTTGCTTATCCCCCAAAAAGGAGTTGAAAACTTATGCCCACATAAAAACTACATACAAGTGTTTATAGCAGTTTTATTCATAGTTACCCAAACTTGGAAACTTCAAGAACCAAAGGTTCTTCAGTAGGTGAATGGATAAACAGCAGTACTTTGGGAGAATGTAATATTATTCAGTGCTAAGAAGACTGAGCTAAAATCATGAAAATACATGGAGGAAATAAGGATGTTACTAAATTTAAAAAGCCGGAGTGAGAAAGCTAAGCATTAGTATAGATGATTCCAACTCTATGACGTTCTAGAAAAGGCAAAAACTATAGAGACAGTAAAAAGAGAGTGGTTGGCAGGGGTGAGTGGGAGGAGGGATGAGCAGGTGGAGCACAGAGGATTTCTGTGAAACGTCTCTGCTTGGTACTATTAATACAATTGTGAATACCTAGCATTATAAATGTTTCCCAATCCATAGAAAGTACACTAACGGTGAATTCTAGTGTAAAGTGTGGACTTTGGGTGATGATGTATTGCCGTAGTTTTGTTAGTTGTAGCAAATGTACCACTCTGGGAGAGGGGGTCAGTTATGCATGGCCATGGAAGCTTCTGTTCAATTTTGCAGTGAATTTAAAACTGCTGTAAAAAAAGTGAAATCTATTTTTTAAGGAAGATGTACCAATAACCTAAAAAGTGTAGAAGGACCAAAATGAAGAATTCTTACCAAACAGGCCAAAGGTTTTGAAAAATGAGAAATCCTGAAGATGAGAAAAATAGATGGTGAAGTTGGATAAGAACCCAAAGGGAGAACGATGTAAAATCTCAATCAGGAAAACAACGTATCAGCCCAAAGAAAAACCCAAAGCTATAAAAGATTTATTTAATAAAAAAGTCTAAGTAAAATAAATAAGCAGAATGATAAAGATACAAAAAATGGGGGGAGGGGAAATCTTGGAAATGAGTCCTTCAAAATGTTTTCTTAAGCTAGAAGTAGTTTACAACAGCATCCTGGGGCAGAGCTTTGGGGATGGAGCTGTGTAGCTCCACGCAGGTACCAGGCTCCCTGCCTCTGTGTCATGGGCCTTCACCATATGACTCAAGAGCACAGGGTCTAGAGCCAGCCTACCAAGATTCTTGTCTTCCACTTAATGGCAGTGTTACCTTAGGAAAATCACGTAACATTTCCGTGGTTTGAATTCCCCACACATAAAATGGAACTCATGAGAATATTTATCTCGTTGGGGTTTTTAAAAGCATTGGACAGGCAGAGTGCTTAGAACAATGCTTATCATTCCATAAGTGCTTTATAAGTTGTTCTTGGTGATAAGTCTCAAAGAAAACAGTTGCTAAGTCTCAAAATCCTCAGTGTTGGTATGAAGACAAGACTTATATCTGCTATTATTCTCTTTAGACCCCAGCACATAAAGTGGAAACTCAATGGCATTCACCACACTGAAAGTAATTGAATTTTAAGTTTTCTTGTCTAACAATTTTTCTGAGACTCAGACACTGAGAGGTAGTTTTGTTCCTTTGAAAAAGTGAAAAAGACCCAAAGATTTTTCCAAATCCAAAAATAACCCGACAGGTGTATTTCAAGGAGCCATAACCAAAAATTACACATTTCATCTTGATTCATTCTACTCTAAGGAAGTTTCATTGATACTGCCTCACTGAATTCTTAGGGACACTGTCTGAGCCTGTTTTCTCCTACTTTAGCAAAATGCCTGAGAATATGCAATTTATAAAGAACAGAAATTTATTTCTGACATTTATGGATGGTGGGAAGTCCAGTTCAAGGTGCCGGCATCTGGTGTGGGCCTAACTGTGTCTTCATACGGCAGAAGTGGGAGACCCCACTCCTAGAGCCCTTTAATAATAAGGGCAGAGGCCTCATGACCTAAATACCCCAACCCTGTCACACTGATGATTAAGTTCCTAACACATGAATGTTGGAGGGACAAACTGCTTAAATAATACCACGTAGAAGACACGTGTGTCTGCCAGCTCATTGTAAGTCCTGCACATCCTGTAAAAGGGTTCGCTCATTTTTTTTTCCCAATGAAAGATAAAATTCAGTTCAATAAATGTTTACCATCATTTATTCTATATTCTTAAAAGCACATTATGACTATGATTTGAAATTCTTGTATTACCAAAGAGAAGACAAGCCAAATGAAAAATGTCAGAAATTCCTTAACACTATTCACGGTACAGCCTGCAAAAGTCAGTCCTTTTAAAAGACTTCAGTGTAGTTGGCTAGAAGGTTTACATTTTGTTAAGAATGACAGTGGTCTTGTCAAACCAAATGAAACGATTTCTGGTTCTGCTTTTTTGACAATAGTCTTTGTCATCTAAGCATGCACCAACAACAATGTGCTTCCACAGGCATCCATAGTTCATAAACAACAGAGGTGAGTAAATTCAAGGCCTTGAGTTTCTGTGCACACGTGGCTCCGTTTTCTTCTATAGCGCAAGGCTGCTCCTGATACTGTTATCCTTCCAGTCACAGCAGAGGTATAGAAGAGAGTGACTGGGCTAGAGCAAGAGGGTGAAGGAAGAGTGTCCTTTCATTTCAAGCACTTAAAGAAGGGTTCCCTAAGTACTTGCTTGTTCTATTAGACAAAACATGTGCTGTGCATTAATTACATAATGAAGGTGATTAAAATAAGCTAGAATGTATCCCATAGTTTTAGGGACATACTATTCACAAGCATAAAATTTTAGGGCAGATTTTTTTTTTATTTGTTTCATTTATGTATGTATGTATGTATGTATTTAGAGACAGAGTCTCACTTTCTTGCCCCTGGTAGAGTGCTGTGGCATCGTAGCTAACAGCAATCTCAGACTCTTGGGCTCAAGTGATCCTCTTGCCTCAGCCTTCCAAGTAGCTGAGACTACAGGCACCCACCACAATGCCCAGCTATTTTTTTAGAGAAAGGGTCTCTCCCTTGCTCAGGCTGGTCTCGAACTTGTGAGCTCAAGCAATCCACCCACCTTGGCCTCCCAGAGTGCGGGGATTACAGGCATAAGCCACAGCACCCAACCACAGCAGATTTGGGTGGGGCAGAGAAATTTTGTATTTTAAAATGTTATTAGGACCAAATTACTTCTTTATGATTTTTTACTTCTTATGTCTACCATAATAAGGAAAATTAATCAGTTAATGCCTCTATAGCACTTTCCTACCTCAAATGTCATGATAGGCAAAAAAATAAATCTAACCTTCCTTTCTATTTTTCTTTTTTCTTTCGATTATAAATTCACTATGAAGAATGGTACTGCGACAGCTTTGGTGAAATAATTACAGAAACTATAAAAAAACCCAGATGTTGTCACCTCATGTGTCCTAGACAGATTCTTGGTAAAACTGTACAATTATACACACACTGAAACCTGAAATTGATTTTTATTCAGCTGTAAAAAAAGTTAAATGGTCTGAAGTTTAGGAAAGCTCTTTGAGTGTACTTATGTAAAATGGGAGACCTGATTTCTGCCACTTATAATATTCTGGGCTTTTGCCTTGCCTTTGACAGAGGTCATAATCACTTTGTCACAGACAACATAATTCAGCTGCACTTTAAAATTCTTAGAGATAAATTAGCTTTGGGAAAAGTAAGCAGAGATGGCTATGACTTAGGTCAATGAGGTCAAACTGGAAATGATGGTACTTTTTATACAATCCTTTTCATACAATATTCTGCTTTTTGTCTCATAAAAATAGTGTTCTTGTAAAGAATGTGTAGAATGTTCAGGAAAACATAAAGCAAAACTTAAAATGATCTGTAATCCAACCATTCAGGAAAAATTTAATGTTAATATTTTGGTGCATTTCCTTGAAAATAAAGTATGTATGTATCATAGCAAAACTGAGATCATATTGTGTAGTCAGTTTTGTGTCCTTTTTTTTGTATTTAGCATTATATTATGAAAATTTTCTCATCTTTGGATATGTTTTTAATAGCTCAATTTTTTATTATTTTCTTTCCTTTCAATATCGCAACTGTGTATTTCTTTCTTTTTTTTTTATTTTTGGGGATTTGTTGAGGGTACAAGAAACCAGATTACACTAACTGCATTTGCTAGATAAAGTCCCTTTTTAAATTGTGTCTTGCCCCTAAAAGGTGTGTCACACACCGAGACCCCACCCTGCTCCCTCTTTCCCTCTCTCTGCTCTTTCTTCTCCTTCCCCCTCCCCGACAGAGCACTAGGCCATTAATTGTCCTCATATCAAATTTGAGTACACAGGACTCATGCTTCTCCATTCTTGTGATGCTTTACTAAGAATAATGTGTGCCACTTCCATCCAGGTTAATAGAAAGGATATAAAGTCTCCATGTTTTTTAATGGCTAAATAGTATTCCATGATATATATATATATACCACAGCTTGTTAATCCATTCCTGGATTGGGGGGCATTTAGGCTGTTTCTATATTTTGGCGATTGTAAATAGTCTAATGCAAGTGTCCTTATGGTAAAAGGATTTTTTCCCTTCTGGGTAGATGCCCAGTAATGGGATTGCAGGATCAAATGGGAGGTCTAGCTTGAGTTCTTTGAGGTTTCTCCATACTTCCTTCCAAAAAGGTTGTGAGTTTATAGTCCCACCAGCAGTGTAAAAGTGTTCCCTTCTCTCCACATCCACACCAGCATCTGCAGTTTTGAGATTTTGTGATGTGGGCCGTTCTCACTCGGGTTAGATGGTATCTCAGGGCAGTTTTGATTTGCATTTCTCTAATAATAAGGGACGATGAGCATTTTTCATATTTTTGCTAGCCATTCATCTGTCTTCTTTAGAGAAGGTTCTATTCATGTCTCTTGCACATTGCTATATGGGATTGTTGGCTTTTTTCATGTGGATTAATTTGAGTTCTCTATAGATCCTAGTTATAAAGCTTTTGTATGATTCAAAACGTGCAAATATCCTTTCCCATTGTGTAGGTTGTCTCTTTGCTTTGGTTGTTGTCTCCTTAGCTGTACAGAAGCTTTTCAGTTTAATTAAATCCCATTTGTTTTTGTTGTTGCAATTGCCATGGCAGTCTTCTTCATAAAGTCTTTCCCCAGGCAGATATCTTCAAGTGCTTTTCCTATGCTTTCTTTGATGATTTTTATCATTTCATGTCTTAAATTTAGGTCTTTTATGCATCTTGAATCAATTTTTGTGAGTGGAGAAAGATATGATTCCAGTTTCAGTCTTGTACATGTGGATATCCAGTTCTCCAAGCACCATTTATTGAATAGGGAATCTTTCCACCCGTGTATGTTCTCATTTGGTTTATCGAAGATTAGGTGGCTGTAAGATGTTAGTTTCATTTCCTGGTTTTCTAATCAATTCCAAATGGCTATGTCTCTATTTTTGTGCCAGTACCATGCTGTCTTAATGACTATAGCCTTGTAGTACAGCCTAAAGTCTGGTATGTTGATGCCCTTGGCTTTGTTTTTATTACTAAGAACTGCCTCAGCTATACAGGTTTTTTTCTGGTTCCATACAAAATGAAGAATTATTTTTTCCAAGTCTTGAAAGTATGATATTGGTAATTTAATAGGGACAGCATTGATTCTATAGATTGCTTTCGGAAGTATAGCCATTTTAACAATGTTGATTTTTCCCAGCCATGAGCAGGGTTTGTTCTTCTATTTGTTAATATCCTGTTCTATTTCTTTTTTTTTAGGGTTTCATAATTTTCTTTATAGAGGTCCTTCATCTCTTAATTTAGCTATATATTCCTAGGTGTTTCATTTTCTTTGAAGCTGTGGTGAAGGAAGTTATGTCCTTAATTAGCCTTTCATCTTGGCTGTTATTGGTGTATACAAAGGCTACTGACTTGCAGACATTGATTTTATATTCTGAGACATTACTATATTTTTTTATGACTTTTAGGAATCTTGTGAAGTTGATTCTTTGGGGTTCTCTAAGTATAAGATTATATCGTCAGCAAAGAGAGAAAGTTTGACCTCCTCTGCTCCCATTTGGATGCCCTTTATTTCCTTCTTACCTGATTATATTGGCTTGAATTTCCAGCACTATGTTGAATAATAGTGGTGATAGAGGACAACCTTGTCTGGTTCTAGTTCGAAAGGGAAAAGCTTTCAGTTTTACTCCATTCACCTAGCAGAAGAAAAGAAATATCCAAAATTAAATCAGAGATTAATAAAACAAAAGAATCATTCAGAAAATTAATGAAACAAGGAGTTGTTTAAAAAAAAAAAAATAGATAAACCTTTGGCCAGACTAACTAGAAATAGAAAAGTAAAATGAAAATCTGAAATGATAAAGGGAAATAAAAATCTGAAATGATAAAAGTGAAATAACAACTGATCCCACAGAGATACAAGAGATCATCTCTGAATACTACTATGCCCAGAAATTTGACAATATGAAGGAAATGGATCAATATTTGGAATCACACCTTCTCCCTAGACTTAGCCAGGAAGAAATAGAGCTCCTGAACAGACCAATTTCAAACACTGAGATCAAAGAAACAATAAAAAATTTCCCAACACCCCCCCCCAAAAAATGCTCTGGTCTGGATGGCTTCACACCAGAAATCTATCAAACCTTCAAAGAAGAGCTTATTCCCGTACTGCAGAAATTATTCCAAAAAATTGAGGCAGAAGTAATCTTCCCCAACACCTTCTGCGAAGCAAACATCACCCTGATACCAAAACCAGGAAAAGACCCAACTAAAAAAGGAGAACTTCAGTCCAATTTCACTAATGAATATAGATGCAAAAATTCTCAACAAAATCCTAGCCAATAGATTACAGCTTACCATCAAAAAAGTCATATATCATGATCAAGTAGGTTTCATCCCAGGGATAAAAAACCAGAAAGGCTGGTTTAACATATGCAAGTCCATAAATATTATTCACCGTATCAACAGAAGCAAAAACAAAGACCACATTATCCTCTCAATAGATGCAGAAAAAGCGTTCAATAAAATCCAGCATCCTTTTCTAATTAGAACATTGAAGAGTATAGGCATAGGTGGCACATTTCTTAAATTGATCAAAGCTATTTACTTTTATTTTTTTGAGACAGAGTCTCACTATGTCACCCTCAGTAGAGTGCCATGATGTCACAGCTCACAACAACCTCCAACTCTTGGACTTAAGCAATTCTCTTGCTTCAGGCTCCCAAGTAGCTGGAACTACAGGCACCTACCATAACATCTGGCTATTTTTTTGTTGTAGTTGTCATTGTTGTTTGGCAGGTCCAGGCCAGGTTTGAACCTGCCAGACCTGATGTATGTGGCTAGTGCCCTAACCACTGAGCTACAAGCGCCAAGCCAATAGCTTGATTTTTAAATGCTCACTAACATGCAGTCTTACAGATATCCTATAATTGATTTGAAATCTCTCTTAATTTTGAAACGGTAGATTATGTCCATCTTTTGCTTTATAAATAATGATAAAATTAATATTTTTATATTAAAATCAATGACCACATCTTGCTAATAATAGCTCTTATCTCTCAAATCCACCTACGTTTCTCCATATTTCTCTTTTTTATAGCAATAATTCTTTAAATAAATTTTCCCCTTAGGCTTTCTCCTTTCAAGTTCAGTTTCCACAATTCAGCCACAGATTAAATTTATCTTGAATTTTTCATCAAATTATAAATTTTGATAACACACTGTTAGCAAGGCTATGGGAAAACTTGTACTTATTTATTATTAGTGGGAGTCTACATTTACACACCTTCTGTGGAGGCATGTATGTTTTATCTATAGAAATTTTGGTTTATAAAATCCAAATGTGCACAGTTTTATGATAGCATGAGTGGGGTTAATTTCACTATTAGAAATATAGCCTGTAAATATTCTGTGCACACATACACATATATAAAATGAAATAAGTTTGCATAAAGTTTTTCATTGTGACTTTCTTGTAATAGCAAAGAACAGAACCAGTCTAAATGTTCATCATTAAGTTAAATAAATCATGGTGCATACATCCAATGCAATACATTTATTAATGCATCCTATGTCATTAATAAAAGACCAAGAAAACTGCTATATACAAATATAGAATAAACTCCAAGATACATTTTTAAGTCATATGTAGAACATGCTATAAATTTTGTAAATAATAATTTAAGAAATCACACAGGACTTTCTTGAATATTTATAGAATAACACCAGAATGATACATAAACTAATAACCATCATATATTTCCTGGCTTTAACTTTTACATAGTTGGTCTTAATTTCTGCTAATGAAATCTTAGAAATAGGAAAGCATGTTGTGAAATCAAAAAATAAAACCTTTAAGAATGATTACCTGGCAATTTGCTCATCAGTTTTTCTAGGGACAAGTCATCAGGACTGCTTGGCAATTGGGAAGCAGCTTGAGGTTTACGTAGTTCCTAGACAGGCAGGCAGCCATATCAAGCCAGAAGGTAGGTCTGGATCTGGGGCTCCACATGACCTCCCAGGGTCTATAGATGATTTTCTATAATTGTCTCTAAAAAGCGACATCTGGCAGTGCCAGTGGCTCAGTGGGTAGGGTGCCGGCCACATACACTGAGGCTGGTGGGTTTGAACCCAGCCTGGACCAGCTAAACAACAATGACAACTGCAACAACAACAACTACTACAAAATAGCCAAGCGTTGTGGTGGCCACCTGTAGTCCCAGCTACCTGGGAGGCTGAGGCAAAGAATCACTTAAGCCCAAGAGTTTAAGGTTGCTGTGAGCTGTGACACCATGTCACTCTACCAAGGGCAACAGCTTGAGACTCTGTCTCAAAAAATAAATAAATAAAAATAAAAAATAAATGAAAAGCCGCCTCTGTGTTAGCAAGCTGAACTTTCATCAGACTCTTATGTGATTCATGGACTCCAGGACACAGATGTCCCGCAATGGTCAATGTTAGAAGTGGGACAATTCTTTGCTGCACCCCACTGCCCCACGGGTGGGGCCCGTATTTAAATGCCACTCTACCTCATCCCCAACCACTATGACAACCAAGAAACGCTCAAAAGAATTTCCAAAACGGACTGCCCAGACTGAGCCAGCTTTATCTGGAAGCTGCCTGCCCTGAATGATTCTCCACCTGGCTTCCAAGAGTCCCTCATTTTTATCCTCGGAATCACTGGGAGGCCTAAGCGGGAGGATCACTTGAGCTCAGGCGTTCTAGACCAGCCTGAGCAAGAGCAAGACCCCATCTCTACTAAACACAGAAAAATTACCCAGGTGTGGTGGTGCACAATGGTGGTCCCAGCTGCTCAGGTGGCTGAGGCAGGAGGAGGATTGCTTGAGCCCAGGCATTTGAAGTTGCTGTGAGCTACGATGATACCATAGCACTCTAATCAAGGCAACAGAGTGAGAGTCCAAGAAAAAAATCACTAGTTTGGGCTGATGTATTTTTTTCAGAGCATCATTGCAACATAAAAGTCACTGCTTAGCATCAGTTCATGTATTGACTAGAACAGTTGCTGTATGACAGAACAGTCTTTGAGGTAATAGAAAGTGGGCAGAAATATTCAGATAGGGACTGAGCGTGGGTGTAGCAGTGGAAAGCAACCTTAGTGTGAAATTCCACACAGAGAAAAGCAGGTCCAGGTGCCACACTCAGTGCACACACCTGTGACCTAAAAGGTGTAAAATCTAATGCCTAGAACGTTGTTAGGTTGACACCATCATTTTTTTTAATACACGATTAACAAGAATTTGATATTTGCTCACAGACTTTTTTCTTTTGAATAAAATTGTTATAAACAAAGTGCAGAAATCTTCCAAGTGTATCACTTGAACTTCAAACCCCTATCAAGATAGAACACATTATCTTCACCTCCGAAAGTAACTCTTCATCCTTATTTCCTCAAAGTTTTTATTTTTCTTCTCAGTATGCATTAGTTTTGCTTATTACAGAACTTCTTATAAAGGAAATCACAAGGCATGCACCTTTTCACTAAGCATAAGGTTTTTGATCTTCGCCCACATTCTTGTTGTGTCAGCAGCCCATTTAATGGTTGAGCTGTACTCCACAGCATGAGTTTATGACATTTCTCCTGTTGGTGGACACTGGCGCTGTTTCCAGGGGTTAACAGAAATAAAGCTGCTATGAATACTCTTATACAAGTTTTTCTACTAACATATGTTTTCATTTCTCTTGGACAAATTCCTAGCAGTAGAATTTGAGCTATGCTGAGTTTTATAAGAACCCGAGAAGTTTTTCATAGTTTACACTCAAAACATAGTCCGTGAGAGTTCTGTGTGGTATTGACCTTGTACATACTTAGGGTTTAAACTGCTCTTCTTTTTGCAGCTTCTTAGGGTGGAACTTTAAGTCCTTGATTTGAGGGCTGTCTGCATATTAAGTAAAAAAGAAATCCTTGTACCTTGAGAATATTCTTACATATGAAATTTTTTCTTCTGCATCAACATCAAACCAAAAGATTATTTTTTCTAACTAAATGGTAGTCACCCTCTCACAAACACAAAGCTATGAAAAGGGATTTAGTTAAAGAAACTCTTCAATCTATGCCTAACTTCTGTTATAAATTGCTATGTAAGTAAACAAATTGGAATTGGTTCCTTTTAATCAAAAAATTATTCATATGCACATATAAACAAATAAAATGATAATAAATGAGTAGATATAAGTGCCTCTCTCATTCACCCTTTGTTCTTTGCTTTCATGGATGTTTCTTATGCATCTATCCTGTTCAATGTACCCTGCTGGGTGTTGCAAGAGAAGGGTTAAATATTTCATGTTCTTATAGCCTGGTAAGGGACAGAAGTGTAAATTTGGAGACAAAAGACATTCAATGGCAGGGTGTCTGAGAAAGCGTGCAGTGGCACATAAAGATTTAATGCAAGAAGCACGGAGGGGGGCAGTGCCTGTGGCTCAAAGGAATAGAGCATCGGCCCATATACTGGAGGTGGCAGGTTCAAGCCCAGCCCCGGCCAAAAACTGAAAAAAAAGAAGAAGCATGGAGGGTTCTGAAGACTGGGTTGAGGGGAAAGTTGGACAAATTATGGGTTGAAAAACAAAACTTCAGAGCATGAAGAAAAATTTGCAGTAATCCTAAATCACTACTGCTTTCTTCTATCCCATTGTAAAGATGCAAAGTCACAGAAAGTACAGCTGGCCACCATCAATTTTCCCACTTATCTTCTGGAGAGCTCACCTTTATCTCAATAGAAGGAGACATTCAATTCGTCAATTTTACTACCTGCAACTATCGTGTGTGTACGTTCTAGTGGAAGTAAACCTTGCAGTAAACTAACTAAACTTAGTTTGATAATATCTATAAATAAAAGTATATGCTCTCTGGGGGCATATCAGCTTGGGTAGTTAAGCACCAACTGTATAATAATAAAATTCCAAAAGCTGAATTTATGTCACCATTTCATTGTCTCCATTTAATTTTTTATGCAATTAGAGAACTTCTTCACTTTGATCAACTAGTCTTAGTTTTAAGTATCATGTATAAAATATTCTAATAATAATTGCCATTTAGTGTCAGTCTTTACAAATATCATTGCTAAATCTCGCAATAGGCTTATGAATTAGATATTATTATTCCTAACTTAAAATTAGGAAACTGAGGTCCTTGCCCCAGCCTGCAGGGCTATTTCAGCAGGGACCTAGGATATGGAGCTGAGAGAGTGAAAAAAGGGAACAAGAGGCACGAAGAATGGGGGAGCAAGACAGGATTCTGATCAAACTCCCAAAAACTTTATTTTTTGACAGCTATATAAACACAAGCAGAGGGGGGAGGTGAGCTCAGAGGTATGAGAGGGTGGGGAATTCCAGGAGCAGGTGTGGTAATCCAATGGTCAAGATGTTCGTTTCGCCTAGGGCAGTAACCTTCCAAGCACTTGACTTAAGTGATAAGTTTCCAAGGTGAGCTTGCTCTTAAGTATTGGCTCCCAGCAGGTCCTGAAAGATTAACTGACTTTTCTGAGGTCTGATAACTGTGTTAGTAAGGAATATGCTGTTTAAAGAAGATTTAAATAAATGGGAATGCATCCCATGTTCGTGGATGAGAAGACTTAATATTATTTAGATGTTATACTCCTCACATTTATCTACAGATTCAATGCAATTATTATTTTTAAAAAACTCAGCTGCCTTTTTTTGAAGATATTGACAAGTTAATCCTAAAATTCGTGTAGAAATTTAAGAGGCTCAGAAAACCAATACTATCTTTAACTTCCCACAAAGCTACAGTAATCAGCCAGGCACAGTAGCTTATGTCTATAGTTCTAGAACTTTAGGAGGCTGAAGTTGGAGACCTATCCTAGGCAACATAATGAGGCCCTGTCTCTCCAAAACCTGGAAAATTATCCTAGTTTAGTGGTATGCACCAGTAGTCTGAGCTATTCAGGAGGATGAAGTGAGAGGATTGCTCAAGCCTAGGAGTTTGAAATTGTAGTGAGCTATGATTGTGCCACGACACTGCAGTCTGGGCAACAAAGGGAGACCCTGTCTCCAATAAATAAATAAACAGTACAGTAACCAATAATGTGTGCTGTGGTATAATAATAGACTTACAGACTGATGGAACAGAATTAACAGTTCAGAAATAAACCCTTACATTTATGGTAGATTGATTTTTAACAACAGTGCCGAGATAATTCCATGGGGAACGAATAGTCTTTTAAACAAATAATGCTGTACAGGAGAACATCCTCTTTCAAAGGAGAAAGTTGGACTCTTTTTTAACATTATGCAAAAAACAAAATTAATTCAAAATAAATCTTCAACATAAATGCAAGAGGTAAAACTGCAAAACTCTTAGAAGAAAACTTAAGAATAAATCTTTATGAACTTGAGTCAGGCAAAAGCGCAAAAACAAAAGCAGAAGTAACAAAAGAAAAAAATAAACTATACTTTATAAAATTAAAAACTTTTGTGGTACAAATGATACTTTCGAGAAAGTGAAGGCACCCACAAATGACAGAAAATATTATAAATTAGATATTTATTAAGAGACTCATAGTCAGAATTATAAAGAACTTGTACAACTGATGAATATAAGGGAAATAAAGTAATTTAAAATTGGGTAAAGGATCTTAGTGTTGCTGGACGAGGAGGGTCCTGCCACCCGTCACTGTCAGCCAATATGCAAAGACGGGGATAGGTCCACCGAACTTTGCCAGGCCAGGATCCTGGAAAACAGTGAGAGTAGCCACTCCAAAACTGTTCTGCTCTTCCATTTCTAACTTCATAGTTTTATACATTTGAGTTCAAAGTAAAGACCATGTTAACCCTTACCTTAAACAATAATTAGACAAACCCATGATCCTTAGTAAACAATAATCACTATAACTCATGATCTAAAATAACATTCCGATTCAAAAGTTAATCTCCTAAATCAGTCTACCTAAACTACTCAAGATAGGCATCTTTAGGATGGGAGCTAAATTTACAAAACAGTAAGAATGGGAGACAGGCTCAGCGCCTGTAGCACAGTGGTTATGGCGCTGGTCACATGCACTGAGGCCAGCAGGTTTGAGCCGGCCTGGGCCTGCTAAACAACAATGACACCTGCAACAAAAAAATAGCCGGGTGTTGTGGCGGGTGCCTGTAGTCCCGGCTACTCAGGAGGTTGAAGCAAGAGTATCGCTTCCAGGGGTCCTCAAACTACAGCTTGCGGGCCACATGAGGCGGTGTGATTGTATTTGTTCCTGTTTTGTTTTTTCACTTCAAAATAAGATATGTGCAGTATGCATAGGAATTTGTTCATAGTTTTTTTTTTGTTGTTTTTTTTTAACTATAATATGGTCCTCCAATGGTCTGAGGGACAGTGAACTGGCCCCCTGTTTAAAAAGTTTGAGGACCTCTGCCAGGAGTTTGAGGTTGCTGTGAGCTGTGATGCCATAGCACTCTACTGAGGGCGACATAGTGAGACTCTGTCTCAAAAGAAAAAAAAGAATGGGAGATAGAAGGTGAAGGTCACTTAGGACCAAGAGTGAACAGACCAGCTGTGTCATGTCTGTCCTAGCCTGCCTGACTCCATTTTATTTTCACTATATGTACTTTCATTAGCAGACATTCCTCTAGAAATGATAAATGAATAGTCAATGAGCACACAAAAAATGTCCAAAATCATTAAGTATTAGAACTGAAACCCAAAAGCACAATTAGATACACTTTCACTCCCAGTGGAATATCTATAATAAAAAACACAGACAAGGCTCAAGGACTGTAGCTTAGCGGCTAAGGCACCAGCCACATCCACCAGAGCTGGCAGGTTCGAACCCAGCTGGGGCCTGCCAAACAACAATGACAACTATAACCAAAAAATAGCCGGGAGTTGTGGCCCGTGCCTGTGCTCCCACCTACTTGGAAGGTTAAGGCAAGAGAATCACTTAAGCCCAGGAGTTGGAGGTTGCTGTGAGCTGTGATGCCATAGCACTCTACCCAGGGTGACAGCTTGAGGCTCTGTCTCAAAAAAAAAAAAACAAAACAAAACAAAAAACCAGACATTAAAATTGTCAAAGATATAGAGAGATTGGAACCCTCAGACACTGCTGGTAAAAATGTAAAGTGGTGAAGCTGTTGTAGAAAACCAGTTAGCAGTTCCTGAAAATGTTAAAAAAGAGGAACCATGTGATCCAGCAACTTCTAGGTATATACCCCAGAGAATTTAAAACATACTAGGCCAGGTGTGGCAGCTCCTGCCTGTAATCCTGGCACTCTGGGAGGCCAAGGCAGGTGGATTGCTTGAGCTCAGGAGTTCAAGACCAACCTGAGCAAGAGCAAGACCCTATCTCTAGAAATAGCCAGGCGTTGTGCTATTGCAAGAAGATGAGGCCTAATGGAGAGAACGAACACCCAAACACCATGATGAAAAGAGGAAGGGCTTTATTTCAGCCAGTGGAGCGTGGTGCAGAAAAATTCAAAACGGCAGCACTCCCTGACTGGCTCAGTCTTCTCCTTTTCATCCCCAGTCAAAAAGTTCCAGCCCATGGGTACCTGTCTCATCGTTCATTTTGAATCAAGCTGGAGAAGTAGGCTTCAAGCTTTTACAGAATTGTGGGCTTTCATAAAGGAAGCAGGCATCAGCCTCCAGGTCCCAGGAAGTTAAGTTTCTACAAATTCCTAAGAGCTGAGTCACCATGGGGAGGCCCCTGCAGGTGTATCCTTGGGGTCTCCTTGAGAAGACCTCTGTTCTCTTATTCACGTTTTCTGGGTACCCTCTCTCAGTGGCAGGCGCCTCTAGTTCCAGCCATTCAGGCAGCTGAGGCAAGAGAATCGCTTGAGCCCAAGAATTTGCGGTTTCTGTGAGCTGTGACACCACGGCACTACCCAGGGCAACTGAGCAAGACTCTGTCTCAACAACAACTCCCCAAAGCAAAAAAAAAATATATGTTCACACGAAAATGTGTACACAAATGTTCATAGCAGCCTTTATTTATTTTTATAGTAGCCAAAACATGAACATGACCCATGTCCATCAATTGATAAATGGACAAATAAAATGTGATATGTCCATATAATGAAAGACTGTTCAACCATGAAAAAGGTCAAAGTACTGATTCGCACTGTGACATGGATGAACTTGGACACCTCAGGAGGAGTGAAAGAAACCAGTTACAGAAGACCATGTGTGGATGATTTCGTTTACATGAACGGTCCAGATAGACAGAAAGTGGATTAGTTGCTCCCTAGAGCTGGCAGTAGTGGATTGGGGGAGAAGGGGGGAGGAATATGGTATGGGGCTTCTTTTCTGGAGTGAGAAAATTGCTCTAAAATTAGATTGTAGGGTGGCGCCTATGGCTCAAGGAGTAGGGCACCGGCCCCATATGCTGGAGGTGGCAGGTTCAAACCCAGCCTCGGCCAAAAACTGCAAAAAATAAAAAAATAAAATAAATAAAATAAAATTAGATTGTAGTAATGGTTGTGAGAGAGGATACCTGAGAAGGGTGAGGTCTAGGAGAACAGATCTTCTCCAGGAGACCACAAGAATACACCTGCTGGGTCCTCTCCACGGTGACTCAGCTCTTGGTAGTTTGTAGACTTAACTTCCTGGAACTTGGAAATTTCCACTTCTGTGAAATCCTGTAGTTCTGTAGGAGCAGGAATAGCATCTCCTGCTTGATTCAAACTGGCCAATGAGAAAAGAAGAGTACCTGTGGGGTGGACCTTTTTGACTGTCAATAAAAAGGGAAAGACCAAGGCATTCTGGGAGTGCAGCCATTTGAAATTCTTCTATGCCATAAGCTCCCAGCTGGTGAATAAAGCCCTTCCTCTTATAAACGTGGAGTTTGGGTGCTCTTTCTCTCGTTGGGCCTCGTCTTTCTGCAACAGTTGCACAACTCCTTACACTAAAAATCATTGAATTATACATTTTAAGGGGTGAATTATATAGTATGGGAATTATATCTCAATAAACATGTTAAAAGTTGAGATAGTATTATCTGATACTATGAACCTAATACTAAATTTAACTTGTATTTATTCCCAATATTAGAAACAAATTATTAGGGATGAGTAAACCTGTGTCAAACAGTTTGTGTACAAAAACCTCACAATACAAGTTTATACTACAAATGTGGACTTGGACTTGTGGATTTGGTTATAATGTATGTCAGAATTCAAGTACATTCGAAGGTATAACACCAAGCGGCATTTTTCAAATGGCTTTGTATGGTTTTAAATCCATTTCACAGCTTTCACTCTGACATCCTGATCCTCTAGCAAGCAAAAATGGTAGGTGAGCGTCACTCTCACGCCTCGGTTCAGGCTATCGTCATTCGTTCTTTTACAGAGCCGACAGCATCACGCTGTCTCTGCTTTGGGAAAATTGGCCCTTCCTCAGAGCTATAATCAGGTGGCTGCTGCCATTTCTCCTAATTCCTGAAACTATTATAGTGCGATTTACGTTTTATTTTCATCTCTTCTCCATTTGAATTAGATGCAGGAAGGAAACACTTTAAAATGCAGTTGATGCAAAACAGCCCAGCAGGACACCTCATTTTTTTTTTTTTTGCCAAGCCTGGGCTGCTGTGCTAATGCAAGTTCATTCTTAAAGCACAGCACCAGGCTTGGACCTAACTCTCTCTCCGAAATGGCTAATTTCATTTGGGTATGTAAATGATGAAGGGCACTCATGACAAAGATTGCTGGAAAACGTGCCCAGAGGCCAGAGACACAAAGTATCTGACTGAGTTCAGATGTTTTCTTTCTTAGCTGTAGATTTCACAGATGCACAATTTGGGTCACATTTTATGAAATTGTTAAGTCATATTTTTTTTCTAGATTACAGAGATGAATCTATATTTTTCCATAAAACTTCACGGAAGAGTAAAGAGCTTAGAGATGGATTCCCCAGATGTGATTTTTAAGAGAGCAAGGCAATCCTTGCTATTAGAGGAGATTAATCTTCAATGACCTCATCTTAAAGCCCTCAGAAGCATGGGTCCTACCACTCCACGAAAGTGCAGAGCGGCACTGGGGTGCCAGGGATGCTGGATTCTGTTGGTCTCCCAGTCTGGGAGCCGCCCACCCTCTGAGGATGGCTCATCTGTGCCCTTATGTGCACTTCACTGCTCCAGCAGGAGCAAGCCAGGGTGGGCGGTGGGAGCTGGGATCTGAAAAACATCTGGCTTGTCTCTACTAGGGTGTGCAGGAGTGTACAAGTATGTGTGTATGTGTGTGCATGTGTGTATATGTGTGCACCGCTGTGTGCACGTGCATGCATGTATGTGTATGTGTGCATATGTATGCATGTGTGTGCACATGTGTGTTTGTATGTGTATGTGCACGTGTGTGTGTGCACACGTGTGTTGTTTCCTGCCAAACTCGGTGTCCTCCGCCTTGCTTCACGTCAGCTCAGTGCTGCTGCTCTAACTCATCACAGCCTTCCTGCTAGGACTGTCCTAGCCACCGAGCACATGGAAGGAAGACATCTAATAAAAACAGAAGATTACACGACCATGAAAACGGAGTTGTTTGTAAACTTCGCGACTCCAGAAGTCCTTTTCTTTCTCACTCACTCTCCCAGCTGCTGATTCCTTTGAAGTGTGAGCTGTCTGTGCATGCAAGAAGTTCACAAAGTTTCCGTGGAGGGGAAGTAGGGATATACACACAGCTGCTTATTTTCCCAATTTCCCTGGGGCCCAACTCTATTTCCAAGTGCTGGAGCTTTCTTAGAGCTTCCTCTAATAACAGTGAGAATAACACTCCAAGACTGTTCTGTTCTTCCATTTCTAATTTTACAGTTTTATACATTTGAGTTCAAAGTAAAGGCCATGTAACCCTTACCTTAAACAATAATTAGACAAACCCATGATCCTTAGTAAACAATAATCAGCATGACTCATGATCTAAAATAACATCCCAATTCAAAAGTTAATCTCCTAAATCAATCTACCTAAATTACTCAAGATAGGCATCTTTAGGGTGGGAGCTAAATTTACAAAACAGTAAGAAAGGGAGACAGAAGGTGAAGGTCACTTAGGACCAAGAGTGAACAGACCAGCTGTGTCGCGTCTGCCCCAGCCTGACAGACTCCACCTCATTATCACTGTCTGTGCACTCAACCTGTCCAAGTCGTGCCTTATATTTTGGATGTTCATCACAGCAGCATCCCACTTCAAGGTAGCAGTTTTGGTAGCAGCTCATTATTTCTGCACCACAAACCACCTCCACAATGAGTATGGCCAGGGAGTAATGTTTTTTTAATTCACAGGTCTGAGTGGTGACTGACCACTGGGCCAAGCCCAGAAGGTCTCAGCTGGACTTGCTCAGGTACCGAGATCAGCTGCTGGTTCTGCTAGAGGGGGCTGCTCAAAGCAGCCTCACTTGGGAAGGCTCTTCTGTCTCCGCGTAACCCTCCCCTTCAGCAGGCCAGCCCAGACTTGTTCACGCAGCCTCAGTTGGGAAGGCTCTTCTGTCTCCCCATAACCCTCCCCTTCAGCGGGCCAGCCCAGACTTGTTCACGCAGCCTCAGTTGGGAAGGCTCTTCTGTATCCGTGTAACCCTCCCCTTCAGCAGGCCAGCCCAGACTTGTTCCTTCAGCCTCAGTTGGGAAGGCTCTTCTGTCTCCCCGTAACCCTCCCCTTCAGCGGGCCAGCCCAGACTTGTTCACGCAGCCTCAGTTGGGAAGGCTCTTCTGTCTCCGCGTCACCCTCCCTTTCAGCGGGCCAGCCCAGACTTGTTCACGCAGTCTCAGTTGGGAAGGCTCTTCTGTCTCCATGCAACCCTCCCCTTCAGCAGGCCAGCCCAGACTTTTTCACGCAGCCTCAGTTGGGAAGGCTCGTCTGTCTCCCCGTAACCCTCCCCTTCAGCGGGTCAGCCCAGACTTGTTCACGCAGCCTCAGTTGGGAAGGCTCTTCTGTCTCCGTGCAACCCTCCCCTTCAGCAGGCCAGCCCAGACTTGTTCACCCATGAGCTAGACAGAGTTACCAGATAGACTAGATGCACCCAAGGCCTTTTGAGACTGAACTTGGCATGAACACATGTATTCTCCAATACTCTCATTGATCAAAGCAAGAGAATTCAGAGTCAGAGGCTAGAGAAACAGGCTCTTGATAGAAGATGTTGCAAAGTTTCACAGCCTCAGGATATGGGCACAGAGGAAGGACCCATAGCAGCCATTATAATAAGGGCTGAGGAGGCAGCACATTACTTCCCAATTTCCCAGAGACCCACCCTGTTCCAAGGGTATTTTTGGAAAGATCTTCCCTTCTAAATATTTGCAATTATAAAAACTTAATCCCTGACATCTTAGAGTCAGTGTGGCTTGAGGAAAAGCAAGAGCCCATCTTCCTTGAGTGCAAACTGGTGGAAACGGACGAGCAGAGTGTGAGCAGGGACCTCATGATCTAGCAAGACCCTGGCACCTGGGGATGCGGTCTGCTCCGGCCCTGCTCTCAGAAATGGTCTCTTCTGACTGTACACAAGTGCTTCGCTCTGTCATTTTTCACTCCACTCTAATCACTGAATTATAATTCAATGCCCATGCCAGATTCTCTCAACTACACTTTATTTTATGTAAACATTAAACTTTGTGTATATATGCCCAGTTTTCATAACTTGTTATTTTCATAGCCTGATTGGTTTTTTATCAGTTTAAATTATTGCAGTAAATACTGGATATAAGGCAAAAACCAGCCTGTTCATATGCTGTGCCCTGGCTATTTAAGTCTTCACCCTTCATCTGTTTGGGAGCAGCAGAGCTCCTGACTTAGGGTTGCTGAAATTCGAATAGAAAACACAAGACCAGATATTGCCTGGAATCTTCTCATACTAAACAATTATTTGCTTGTTTATCTGAATTTTAATTTTAACTAGGTGTCCTGTTTTGCAACAGCAACCCTATTTCACGTGAACAGGAAAGATAGGGATGAGCCAAATACAGGCATTGGGAAAGCGGCACATGACAGAGAGAGAGGGACAGATTTAACGTAGCAGTGATGGGGGTCTGACTCGAACTTGCATGACAATAATCATTGTGTCATCAGGAGGAGAGAAGATTCTAAAAAAAAAAAAGAATTCTGTTTCATGAGATAGACATTGGAGACAGAGATTTGGATGGTAGATTCAATTCTGCTATTGATTTTTTACATGACTCGGGAAACATTTTTCCACATGTTAAGACTTTGATATGCATAATGTGTAAAGGAAGGCACTGGTGGTGAAGCAAACTCGACTAATGCTTAGCCTGGGAGCCACTACTTTCTACCAGCAAGTACCTACATTGCCTTTTTTTTTAAAGTGAGTCTCACTTTGTCACCCTTGGTAAAATGCCTGCAATAACCTCAAGCTCTTGGATTTGAGTGATTCTCTTGCCTCAGGCTCCCGAGTAGGTGGGACTACAGGCACCCACCACAACGTCTGGCTATTTTTAGAGACGAGGTCTCCCTCTGGCTCAGGCTGGTCTCCATCC
The DNA here is from genome assembly GCA_963574355.1 of Loris lydekkerianus. Lineage (NCBI taxonomy): Eukaryota > Metazoa > Chordata > Mammalia > Primates > Lorisidae > Loris > Loris lydekkerianus. The sequence continues at coordinate 17,054 of CAUYPK010036701.1, read as the reverse complement.
TGTGAGCTCAGGGGATCCACCCGCCTTGGCCTCTCAGAGTGCTGGGATTACAGACATGAGCCACCACCCCGCCTGCATTGTCTTATGTTCACACTGTGGTTTACTTTTTCTCCCCAGTCCCTGTTCCATCACTTTTTCCTCACAAAGATCCCATGAAAAGTTATTTTGCATTCACTAGTTTCTATTTTCAACCACTGAGATCACTGCAGATCTGTCCTCATATTAACTGTAAAGACAGTCCTCGGTGTGAAGGGGCACAGTCCCCTGCACCCTTATAAGGTGAGTCAGTCTCATTTGTGCTCCTTGAGGCCACGAGGCTCTGAGAAGGAACATTTCCAGTACTTGGGCTGCAGTCACGCCTTAAAGGAAAGAAAATGCCGGAGACCCTCACCAAGTCGCAGCTGGACACAGATCATTTGCCTGGGGCAACGGACCCTTGCACTTAATCCCCTACCTCTATTTACACAAAACTTTCAGTTAGTCATATAGGGAAGTGGGCAAACAGAACAGACAACCCAGCCCTTTGTGGTTCATCTCCATTGTTGTTTATCTCCAAACAAGATATTCTTGGTTTAGAAAGGTGTGTACATATTAATGCTGTATTAACGCTGATAAGGAATCTTTACCTTTTGTCTTCCTTGTTCTTGGACTATTTTTATCTGATGATTTTGGGCATATAAGAAAGTGAATAAAGACGGCTGATAGCTGCTGTGCCTGAGGGAGCACCAGCTATCCCTTAATAAATCATTCATTTCGTCTGCAGTGTCTGACTCTGTGTCTTTAATTAAGCCAGTGGTCAGCAACACAGTGTCCAGTCCAGGTCTGTACCCATGTGATTCAGAGAGAGGTGAGTTTTCAATTTTGCAAATAACATGGAGCTTTCTTCCCTTAGCGGTCTTCCCCACTTATTCATGTAATAAACAGGACTTCCTGCCTGCTACATGCCAGACACATTGTTTTCCTTCCTGATATCCTCCCCCAAAATAAAAAGTAAAAAAGAAAATGATCTCTTCTAACAACATTGCTTTTTATGTAGTCAAACCTGGCCCAAGCCATTGCACATTGATTTCCAGCTGGACATAATTTACATGTGATCTAACATGTTAATACATTTTACTGTCTTATCTGATGGATTTGGAAGTTGCTTTTCCTAATGTGGTGATTCATTGCTACTTCAAGTTTAATCCAAAAAAAGTGCTTGCTTGGAGATAAAAAATAAAAGTTCCCAATTCAGTGGTGATATAATAAAAGTTCAAAAACAGTACCTTGATTCTATTTTAAAAAGTAAATGAGGCAGCAGAAATATCATTATTTCTTTACCTCTAGAATGTTGCTTATAAATTGTCAACTTTGAAGATTTTTTAATATGCATTTTGAAGAGAAGCACCTTCAACTGAAAAGTAAAGCTTATATTTTCAAGGAGAAAAGATACGTGAAAGAAATCACTGAACTGTGTCTATGATGAATAAAAGCTCTTTTGGCATGACAAGTATGCACACGGTTTCATTCATCTCAAGTGCAATATACTAGAGTAAGAACTAGCAAAATTTATGTAATCCAATATAACCCAATTCACGAGAATCACATTCTGGAATTCAGTCAGAGAAGTAGCTAAACATACAGTGTTTCCTGTTCACAAAGGAAAAAGAAGGGGTCTCCAAATAGATATTGACTGATATGTATTAAACATCAGCGCCAGGTACTGTTCTAAGAGTTTCCATGTGTTAATTCATTTTATTCTCACAACACTTTGTAACTTTAGAAGTTCTATTATTACTTCCATGGAATAGATGAGAATACAGGAAGATTGGCCAAGATCTCATAGATCTAACAGGACCAAACTGCAAACCCAGATGGTCTAAGTCAAGACTGCAAATGTGGGCTCCATACTTGATCACAGGTTCTGACTTCCAATAATTGCAATGTAACTTGTATTTGATGGTCCCCTCCAAAACAGCAATTATAAACACTGGGATAAAATACTGAAAACCACTTAAAGACACTGATGGGCAAACAAAAACAAGCTGACAACAGGGAGAATGCAACTAAAGAAGGCAGCCACATTTTTTGAGACACACATTTATTTAGTTTTTCTCCCCCAGAGTACGTTTCCAGGTTTGTGTGGTCTGTAACAAAAGTCAACTCAGGCTCAGCGCCCGGAGCACAGCGGCAGCCCCGGCCACAGGCACCCAGGCTGGTGGGTTCAAACCTGTTGTGGGCCTGCTAAACAACAATGACAACTACAACAACAAAATAGCTGGGCATTGTGGTGGGTGCCTGTAGTCCCAGCTACTTGAGAGGCTGAGGCAAGAGAATCACTTAAGCCCAAGAGTTGGAGGTTGCTGTGAGCTGTGACGCCACAGCACTCTATTGAGGGCGACATAGTGCAACTGTCTCAAAAAAAAAAAAAAAAAAGTCAACTCAGAAGATATACTTGAATTTGCCTGAGGAATCAGAAGATAGAAATTAAGGAAGAAAACCTAGAACAGAAAACACTATAGAAAATGGGAACCCCAAGTTTTTGGCTCATGTGGAGAAAATCAAGGCTGAGACAGCTGAATAGCAATTTCTGGAGACGGAGTTTGGGTTTGTGTTCAGCCCAGTTAGAGAGGGTTTGGAAAATAAATCTTGCTTTTCATTAGATGGCAGAAGGGCTGTGCCTTAGGAGCCAAGATCACATGTCAGGACTAAGGGACAAAGAAAGAATAGGTGACAACAAAGCCGAAAACCAAGTGGTTACAAAGTCAGGAGTCTCTGCTAGCCCATCACTGAGACTGACCCTGCGCTAGACTGTAAAGTAAGTTCCAGTAAATTTCAAAGAGCTGAAATTGTAAGGAAGGTGCTCTTTGACGACAACAAAATATACGAAAAGCTCTATGACAATAAATTAAACATTTTAAATGAAATGAACAAATTCCTTAAAAAACACAACTTAACCAAGACTGACTCAGAAGAACACCAGAATAATGCTATTAATATATCTAATAAAGGAATCTAATGTGTAATCGAAATGAAAGAAGCAAACGACAACAAAAACTTTTCCACAAGAAAACTCCAGGCCCAAATGGCTTCCCTGGTAATTTAATACTAGTGTTATACAAAGTCTTTCAGAAAATTAAAGAGGAAAGAGCAGTACACAGCTCATTTTCTTTTGAGGTCAACATTACCTGATACCAAAATCTAATAAGGACATTAAGAAAAGATACACAAGTCCTCAACAAAATATTGACCAACTGAATCCAGAAATATTTTCAAATGATAATATATCACCAACATGTAGGATGTATTTAAAGAATCCAATATCAGTTCTGTATTTAAAAATCAACATAATTTGCCACCTTAATATGCTAATTATAAGAAGGAAGGAAAAACCATAGAATGGACATATACAGAAAAAGCATTTGAAAAAATACATTCTTATAGAGGATAATAAAATCCATCAGAAAATAGAAATAGGGCGGTGCCTGCGGCTCAAAGGAGTAGGGCACCAGCTTCATATGCTGGAGGCAGTGGGTTCAAACTCAGCCCCAGCCAAAAACTACCAAAATGAAAAAAAAAAAAAGAAAAAGAAAAGAAAAGGAAGAAAATAGGCCTAGATCGGACTTTTGCAATCATATTAAGAACTCCTATGAAAATCTATATCATATAAAATGATAAATTATTGAATACTTTTTTCCCAATGATTAGGACAATCTTTGGACAAATATATCCAATTCAAACACTTACATTAAAGATTTTTTTGTTGTTTTTGAGACAGAGTCTCACTCTGTCACCCCAGGTAGAGTGCCACCATGTCATCATAGTTCATAACAACCTCAAACTCTTGGGTTCAAGAGATCCTCTTGCCCTTGCCTCCCGAGTAGCAGAGACTACAGGCACCTACCATATTGCCCAGCTGTTTTTTCTGTTTTTTTTTTTGTTGTTGTTGTTGTTTGTTTGTTTTTGTTTTTGCAGTTTTTGGCCCGGGCTGGGTTTGAACCCATCACCTCCGGCATATGGGGCCAGCACCCTACTCCTTTTTAGCCACAGGCACTGCCCAGTTTCTTCTGTTTTTAGTAGATACGGTGTCTTGCTCTTGCTCAGGGTGGTCTCAAACTCCTGAGCTCAAGCAATCCACCTGCTTCCATCAAGTGTTACTGTGCCCGGCCATCAAGATTGTGCAGGGGATCCTGGTCAGTGCAATAAGGCAAGGAAAATAAGTAAAAGACACCAAGATTAGAAAGTAGAAGTAAAACCGTTTTTGTGCACAGGTGACATGGTCTCATGCATAAGTAATGTTAAGGAATCTACATAAGAACTACTAGAATTAACAGGTGAATTTAAAAAGATCGCATGATACCTGGTCAACATACAAAAATCTACTGTGTTTCTATTAATATATAATAGGCACAGTTAGAGACTAAAATTTTAAAACACTACTTTTTAAAAAGCACTACCTTTTATAAGAATATAAAAAATTAAATGCTTAAGAATAAAGTAACAAAAGATGAGCAAGAAAAATGTGCAGAGGTAAGTTTTTAAAACCTCTAATTAAATGGACATATATAACATGTTTGTGGTTTGAAAGGTGATATTTTTAATATGTCAAGCCTCCCGAAATCTATAGGTTCAACACAATCGCAAACCTATTCCCACTAGTTGTTTTGCAGATATCAACAAGCTTATTCTAAAATTTATATGAAAATGCCACATTTTTTGAGTAGCCAAAACAGTCTTGAAGAAAGAACTCAGTAGGATATCTTACTCCACCTCATGTAAATACTCATTATAAACCTACACTACTTAAGAGTGTTTCCTGGTTAAAAGACAGATGAGTACAGGATCAGTGCCCCTGAGTAGAGATCAGAAACAGACTCACATATTAAAAGATAATTAATTTTCAACAAGGCACCAAGGCAATTTAGTAAGTAAATAAAAGTCTTTTCAAAAATTGGAGCTATGATAACTGAGTAAACACACAGGAAAATGTGCACATTGAGCTCTGTCTTACACTACCTATAAAAACTATTTTGGGATGGGTCATGTACCCAAACATAAAGTCATAAAGCTTCTAGATGTAACAGAATATCTGTGCATCCTTAGGGTAGGCAAGGATTTCTCAGGTAAGCCATCAAAACCACTAACTATTAAAATAAAATAATCAAGGGAAGGAGGGAGAGGGTGAGAGAAGGAAGAGCAGAGAGAAGGAAGGAGGGAAGGCAGTGGGGTCTTGGTGTGTGACACACCATTTGGGGGCAGGACACAATTATAAGAGGGACTTCACCTAACAAATGCAACGAATTTAAGCTGGTATCTTGTACCCTCAATACATCCCCAACAATAAAAAAATTGTTTAAACTTAATTAGTTGGAGTTCATTAAATTTAAAATATCTCTTACTGACACCATTAGGAAAAAAAAAAGGTGAGGCACAGATTGAAACACTTGCAACACATACAGCTGACAATTGCAGAATTTATATCCAAAATGTATAAAGAACTTCTGGAAATCAATATTGAAAAGGCAAACAACTTATAAAAAACAATAAACACTTCACATACTCCTCCTAAATATGAAAATGTCTATATGTAATGCTGCTGAGAATTGTTAGTTTCAAGAAGCTAATTAAATGCAGCATGAGATACCACCACCTGCTGCCTACAATGGCAAAAGAAAGAAAGAAACAAAAGCCGGAAAACTTCAAATATTAGTAGGATGGAGGAAAAAATGGAATTCTCATACATCACCAGTGGGAGTATAAATTCACAGTTGCTTTGGAAATTTTGGAAAATTACAAAAAAGATTGTTAAAACATATATCTACCCTTTGCCCTAGCAATTCCACTCATATGCATTTCTTCAAAAGAAATGAAAAGACATGACCTTGAAAAAGACTTATAAAAGAAGGTTCACAGCAACTTTATTCGCAAAAAAACAAAAATTAAAAACCACTAAATGAACATCAACAAATGAGTAGCTTCCATTTGGAATCCCAGTCCCCCCCCCCCCCAAAAAAAGTAATGAACTACCAAAACAAGGTAAATGAATCTTGGTTTTTTTTGTGTGTGTGCGTGGTTTTTGGCTGGGACTGGTGCCCTACCTCTCTGAACCACAGGCGCTGCCCAAGGTGAATGAATCTTAAAGTCATGAGGTTGACTGAAGGAAACCAGGCCAAGCAAAAAGTGCATAATGTTGGATTCAATTTTTAGAAAGTTCTAGATCAGGCAAAATTAATCTGTATGATTAGACGACAGAACAGCAAGTGACTTGATGAGAGGACTGACCTGAAGGAAAGGACGAGGAAACTTTCTGGGGTAGTGGAAATGTCCTAACCTATCCAGGAGTACCCTTGTGTCAAAATTCACTGAATGGTATGTGCAAATGGTTACATTTTCATTTTAATTAGATCCTTAAATGTTACATAAGAATTAAGTTAGGAATAGCTGAAGTTTCTGCCATATTCTCTGCCCTGAAGCATAAATGCATTCTATGGCTCAAGAGAAATAGGATGCCCCCCTCCCAGGCGTACACACACACACACACACACACACACACACACACACACAGGTGTTCAGTGAAGAGCACGGCACCCCTAGGACATCGCGGCTCTGCTTCTGTCACAGGCCATTGGCACCTAACCTCTTGCAGTTATCAGCTCGGCTCAACAATCTCTCAGATTTACTGTATATATCCATCTATTTTCCAAAAATGGTGACTCTCTTCTTAAAAGTTTCCCCAATATCACAAAAACCAGAGCTGAAACTTAACATGCACGTGGGCCCTCCTACCTTCTGCCAGCCCATTTCCTTTCCTATGCAAGTTGTGACTTATTTCTTAGATTCTGGATTCTTGATGATGAATGTTGTAATTCTAGGTGACACTAAGAAGGCTGAAGGTATTTGTCTACTAACTGCATTTTATGACACGTTCATCTTGGAAAGTAATTTTTTTAAATAAATAAAAGTAGGCCAGGCCCAGTGGCCCCCACCTACAATCTTAACACTCTGGGAGGCTGAGGCAGGTGGATTATCTGAGCTCAGGAGTTGGAGACCAGCCTGAGCATGAGTGAGAATCCACCTCTATACTAAAAATAGAAAAACGAGCCCAGTGTTGTTGGGGTGGGGGACTATAGTCCCAGCTACTTGGGAGGTTGAAGCAGGAGGATTCACTTGAAGCTAAAAGTTTGAAGTTGTTACGAGCTAGGCTAATGTCAAGGCAGTCTACCCAGGGCAATAGAGTGAGACTCTGTCTCAAAATAAATAAATTATTAAATAAATAAAAATAATAAATAGCTTCCCACAAACCTAAGAATATTGCATTATAAATCTTTAATACTAGGCATGATTCTTCCCAGCAATGACTTAATTGCAGAATACTACAACACTACGAATATAGAATCCCCAAACTTCATTCCTATACCCAAATATCAATTACCAGGGAAAAAGTAAACCACAAAGATCTCCAAATTTTAGTCACAATCATTAACATTTATTAGAGGTAACAATGTCTCTTTCTTTCTTTTTTTGAGGCAAAAAGACAGTGTTTCTTTCTTTCTTTTTTTTTTTTTTTTTTTTTTTTTGAGTCTCAAGCTGTCTCCCTGGGTAGAGTGCTATGGTGTTATAGTTCATAGCAACCTCCAACTCTTGGGTTCAAGTGATTCTCTTGCCTCAGTTTTTCTTTTTTCTTTTCTTTCTTTCTTTCTTTTCTTTTTCTTTTTCTTTCTTTCTTTTTTTTTTTTTTTGAGACAGAGTCTCACTATGTCTTCCTTGGTAGAGTACTATGGCATCACAGCTCACAGAAACCTCCAACTCTTGGGCTTAAGTGATTTTCTTGCCTCAGCCTTGCAAATAGCTGGAACTACAGACAACTGCCACAAAGCCCGGCTATTTTTTTGTTGCAGTTGTCATTGTTGTTTAGCTGACCTGGGCTGGGTTTGAACCTGCCAGCCTCAGTGCATGTGGCTGGCACCATAAACAACGTACTATGGGCACCGAGCCGAGTTTTTCTATTTTTGGTAGAGACAGGGTGTTATTTTGGTTCAAGCTGGTCTCCAACTCGTGAGCTCAAGCAATCCACCTGCCTCAGCTTCCCAGAGTGCTAGGATTACAGGTGTAAGCCACTCCACCTGGCCAGGTAACAGTTTTTTGTTTTTTGGGGTTTTTTTAGACAGTCTCACTTTGTCGCCTTTGGTAGAGTGCTGTGGCATCACAGCTCACAGCAACCTCAAACTCTTGGGCTTAAGCAATTCTCTTGCCTCAGCCTCCCAAGTAGCTGGGACTATTTTTTTGTTACAGTTGTCATTATTGTTTAGCAGGCCCAGGCCCACCTACCAGCCTTGGTGTATGTGGCTGGTGACATAACCACTGTGCTACAGGCACCAAGCCCAGGTAAAGGTGTTTCTGATACAAACTTTCTGCCTAATTTTCTGACTTTTAATTAATTTCTAATCAAAACTTTTGTCCTGTGAATTATTATGTCCATTTCTAGTTTAAAGTTCAGCCATTTAGCATTTATGGTGAACACAGCCCCAGCAGCCATTTTCACGTGAGCAATTAGACGGAGAAGAATGCATATGGGACTGGGAACCAGGAACCTGGGTTCCCTTGTTAGCTGTGTTATGGAGTAGCGGTTTGAAGTGATTGTCACCTATTTGGATCTCAGTGCCTACAGATGTAATATAAAGGAATTAGGCTAAATATTCTCTGGGTTTCCTCCACCCCTGTTTGAAACTTTTGGTGACTGTGTAAAAAGCTCCAGAAGGGAATCATTTTATTTCAACTTTTCTGGTTAGAAAATCTTAGAAGGATTCAAATGGGATGAAGAGAAGAATAATTCAGGAACTTTATTGGGGAAAGAAGTTGCTGCCTTGTTTCTGGGACTTTCTTCACTTGAAAGTTCTGGTAGGGCCAGAAATGGTGACTCCTACCTGTAACCCTCATACGGTGGGAGGGCAAGGTGGGCAGACCACATAAGGCCAGGAGTTCCAGACCAAAGTGTGCCCCAGGATGTCCAAAACTTTTTCTCTTTTCTGCTACACATTGAAAGAGTAGAGTTGTCTTGGCCTACACACTAAATAAACAAACACTAATGAAGTTGATGAATAAAAGAGAAGGTCCACGCATACTTTTCACAACATTTGACAACATTGATAGGTAAAATAGTCCTCAAATAATCTACATGTAGTCTGCCAGCTATAGTGAGGCCCTGTCTCTACAAAAAATAGAAAAATTAGCTGAGTGAGGTGGCAGGGTAGGGAATCATAGCTACTAGGGAGACTTACACAGGAGGATTACTTGGGTCCAGAAGTTCTGAGTTTGAGGTTGCTGTGAACTATGATGCCACTGCACTCTAGCCAAGAAAGCAAGACCCTGTCTCAAAACAAAAAAAAAGGTCATTCAGCATAGCTGAGGGGTTTATCATATTCGCTACTGTGTCTCTAGCACTTAAACCAGTGGCTGGCACCATGTAGACACTCAGTACACATTTGAGTGATATGTAATTTGTCAAATATGTGAACTGAAATAAAATTTTAAGCCTCTCCTGTCTCCCCAGCAGCTAACTGACTGGACCCTTTAATGGCCCAGGGGATTCCCTAAAACTTAGTTGATAGCAATGAGAAAGGAGATTAGATATGCCTCATCATGCCGCTCTCCCCTTCCAGAGATGTTATTTATGACTCATTAACAGGCCTACAGCTATTCAGGACCTATCTGCAGGTCCTCAACATATATAACAAACCCTTTGAGTCTGGGCATATGTCTGGTACTTTGTCTCTGATTAACAGATCCTTTATCTTAACTCAAGCATTCCTTTTTGCTGCTCCTAGTCTGTTAGGCAAAGCCTCTTTCAGCCAATTTTCAGCTAAAGAATCTTTAAACCCACTTATAAGGCCAGGCATGGTGGCTCACGCCTGTAATCTTAGCACTCTGGGAGGCCGAGATAGATGGGTAGATCACTTGAACTCAGGAGTTCAAGACCAGCCTGAGCAAAAGCGAGACCCTGTCTCTACTGAAAATGGAAAACTGAGGCAAGAGGGTCACTTAAGCTCAAGAGTTTGAGGTTGCTGTGAGCTACAATGCCGTGGCACTTTGCTGAGGGTGAAAAAGTGAGACTCTGTCTCAAAAAAAAAGAAAAACAAAAACAATAACCCCACTTATAATCTATAAGGCCCCCCCACTGCCCCACTATGGAGCTTTAGGATGTCCCTCTTTTGGGGGTCAAACCAATGTATGTTTTCCTTGTATTGATTTATGACTTTACCAACCAAACTTTATTTATAAATCAAACTGTAACTGCATCACCAGAAGTCCACTTGCTTAAGGCTTCTTGGGCATGGTTCTGGGTCATGGTCCTCAAATTTAGCTAAAAATAAACCTTTTAAAATTATTTTACGGAACATGACCTCTTTTCCATTGATGGGCTAAAATTCAAAATGTCCGTGTCTTCCTTGAATGACTTTAAGATCCAGGTCAAGGGTAATTTCAACTATAGCTAACTTCTATGAGGAGACCCAGAAAGCCATTTGTAACTCCTTAGACAAAATCCCTGGTGGGTGTACCTGAGATTGAAGTGGCTGCCAGGCCCCCCAGCCATGGAAATAATGGAAAATTTTGAGCCTCTTTGTAGAAGGTTCCAGGCATCTGCTCAGCCTTGAAAAGTGAATAAACAACTAAGGGAGAACAACGGCCTTCCAGGGAGCCAGAATCACAGGTGCTTTAGTTCCCTACCAAAGCTAAAAGATGGCATCGTAACATGTTCCTGAGTTGTGTCTCAGAAACTGGAAGGGAAATGAAGAGAAGGGGGAACTGAGGATTAAACTTCTGACCATAGTTCTTGGTTTTAAATTTCCTCCTGAGAGGCCTGTCACACTTACTTTAATGTCCCTTTGTGCCATTCCGAGAATCTCTGAATCCACCTACGCCTCCCCCATCCCCACTTCAGAACGTCCCACCTTTGGGGCCAGGTCAATGTATAACATCTGTGTGTTGATGTACGATTTTGCCTGCCTGAAGTGTAACCCTGCCATTAAAAGCCCTGGCTCGTCAGCCACACAAGAGTCCAGGTCCTAAGTGTTCATTGTCGGCACTCCTTGCATGGAGACCCACACTGAGAGTCTTCTTTCTCACACTGCAACGCTTGGTCTCAGTGTCCAGCTTCACTGCACAAGCTGAGTGGACCCCAGTCTGGTTTGGTAACAAGATAAGGAAGCCAGGGGAAGAGGTAAATATGGCAAAAACTCCCCAGAGACTCCCCAGTGGATATGACTTGATCCGTGCTTAACATAAACCAGATAAAGCAAAAGTCAGTAAGCAGAAGATAGAGGTTCAGAGTCCTCTCCAAAGGTTAAAGACAAAAGTGACTGGCAACTTTCTTCCTCATGGAAATATTCTCCTCTTGAAATCTTTGCCATTGTTTTCTACCTATTAAGTTTTCTTGATAATCTCCTGGCACCTTTTCTTTTACAACAGCTATGAGGTTGGGAGAAACACAAGAGCAACCAAGGGGTTTGCAGCCCCAATTTTCAGTCCTCGCTGCACTGAGCTATGTGCGAGGTCTTCAGTGAACTGATTAATCTTCTGAACCTCAGTCTTGCTGTCAAGTGGGGGTGTAGAGGTGCAGGCTCTTATTACAATTGACTAAAAAAGAATTAATAGTCACCTTTTGACTTCCAAATGCACTTTTTCTAAAACAACAGTTGCAAAAGCTAGAGTTAGACTTCTCTGAGAGAAAAGGGGGGTTTTCAAATACCAGTAAGCCCAAGTTTTCTGGAGCCTCGGTTTATAAACTAAACACAGGTAGGAAGGATGGTTACTTCCTATTACACAATGTCCCTGGCTCAGAGTAAGACACAGTAGTCCTTCCTGGCCTGTGCAAGGATGAAGGAGAGATTTTACACTAGGAGCAGCTGGTGGACTGAGTCGGACTCAGTGCCTCAGCATGTGAAGGTGTGGGGAGGGGGGTGACAGATGGCAGATTAGGGAAGGACCGATGGTGCTTGCCTCCTGCTTTCTCTCTGGAACTCTTGGTAGGAACCCACCTCAAATCTATTTTTATGATGGGTTGGGACAGTGACCTAGAATTGGTAGCTGGAGAGAGGATGGTCTGAAACAGCACATCCCTGGGTGTTGGTGGCCTGCCTGGGGGGAGAGCAGGAACAGAAGAGGGGTGGCAGATTGGAAGAGGCCGGGGCCTAGCAGGAGGATGTTGCCACATGTATGAACTTTGTGGTCTGACACTTGGCAGGATCAAGGGACACTGGTGACAGATGCAGACATCCCCCAGAAGATCAGAGAGATCTACAGTTATGCAGAAAGAATAGAGACCATCACATAAAGATCAAGAGCTTACACAGATCAGGTGGTAGGATCCAGGGGACAGTACCAAGACTTGGACCCTGCCACCCACAGACACCGTCTCAGGAGACCAGGGAAGGCAGGACAAAAAGAAACCACAGTTTGATGAAGTTTCAAGCCTGGATTGACTAGTTACATCTTCTTCAACAGGCAGAATTAAATGGGAAGCTGACCGCTAAATGAAGTTCATTTTCAGAAAAGACAGTCACATCTCCACATCTCTGAATTGCTCAGCAATTCACTAGCAGAGTCAGGATGCAGGAGACCTTGGCCCCAGATCACTCTGACCAACATCAGGTCTAATCTACAATTATATACAAATACCCCAAAACATCTTCTAATTTTTAAGGCAGCTTTTAAACAAAGGCAAACATACTCTTATTTAAAAGCCTCCCTTTGGATAAACAAAGCTTATTTTGTAGTAGATATCTCTATTGACTCATAGAACAGTTTTTATTTGACTTCTTGGGACTGCCAGACATACCATTAGCTCCCCGAAAGCTCTCACTCCTTGAAAATCTAGATAATTAAGTTTTTAAATATTTGTCTCATGTAGTGGAGTGTGACTGCTCTTCTTCTGTGTTATGAGTTGTAGAGCTTCTCGTAACCTCCAAGAAGAAGGTGTGGACTCCATAGCCATGGGGGAGGGAGTGGGGGACGAGTAACCAAGACAGGCGCTGGGCACAGGGCTCAGCAGGCTGACGTGCCACTGAAATCACCTCCTTATGTACCACGTATGGTTTAGAGAGGGGAAATAAAGTGCGTGTTCCCTCCTGGCACACGTTCTATTTGCTGGGGTGAAGAGTAATCACCTCGATGTCACCCTCGTGGGGCAGCCTTCCCTGGCGCCTCCCAGACTCTCTGAATGCCCTTCTGCCCTGTGCGTTATCCTATCACGACACCATATCATGACGGCCTTTGCTGACTAGCCCTGTCACAGGGGAGCTCTTTTAAAACAGTGATTTTTAGTTTTGTAACCTTTCAAATAGTCCTGATGACTCACACACAGCACAAAATACAGAAAGAGCTCAGGTGAGAAGTGAATAGAAGAAACTTAGGTTGGAAGGAAAGGAGGGAGGGAGGAAGGGAGGAGCAGAGGAAGAGCCCATAATGGGAAAGGAAGGTGAGACCGGAGACAGAGGAGGGAGCAAGTGCCTCATCCCACGTGCCACGCCTCTGATCCCGAAGCTTCCTCCTGGGTTGACGTGGATTTGGGATTCCTGACCAGGGAGGGCCAGCCCTCCGTACCCTAACCTCACTAGAATTCTCTCCTGCCTCTGCACTTGGCCGCAGGGGAACTGAACAGCATCCGTTTCCTTCATCCCCCCCCCACCCCTACCCAGAGCAACGTTCTCAGCAGCAGAGTTATTCTGGGCTCCATGGGCAGCAGAAATCAATGTCTGTCCCATTGCTATGACCTTGCCTGTGATGGGAGCTTTTGTAGGCGATGTGAGCACAAAGGGAGCGTGAAGCCACAGCCAGTTCGGCCTGCTAAATATAGAATGGCTCTTTTAAAAACGCAATCTTCACTGCACTGAGCATCTGCAAAGACCTGCCAGTCACCAGCAAGGGCAAAGGATCAGCTTTTCCTGAGCTGTAAGAGGATTCAAGTCCCTGTATGGAATTGAAACAGATCACTAGGAGCACAGTCATGGAAAATTGCCACAGCTATAATAATTACCTTCATGTTGCCTCCCAGCGTTAATTTCCCTGCAGGGGGCCGTATAATCTTTTTTTTTTGGTAACTGTTTCACAGCAAGCCAGAGAGCAGGCTGGAGTGGCCATCCCAGTTTTATAAACAAATGTTGGGGCTCAGAAAAAATGCCCCCAAATGTGGAACTCAAGAAGCAGCCTCAAGGTCTCTGACCTCCCCTCACCTCCCCTCTCAAACCTCTCTCTCCCAAAAGACAAGATAAGAATGTTGTCCCTCACCTACCTAGATACCACGCTCCCAAAGAGGAAGGCAATTGCTTTGATCCCTTCCCCAAAACTTCGTTAACCAGAGAAGAATAAAATTCATATCACAGAGGAAGAGACTGACAGTTAAACACCTGAGGTCCAGAGGACCTTTGAACTTTGTCCCAAACCATTGTTTGTTCTCTAACCAATTCCCACAGAGAATTATTCACTTACCATTGTCTGAACATTGGGCCCATTCATTCCTCCTGAAACTCCCTTGTTCCTATACGTCTCTCTTCCCTCCCCCTACGAAGAAGGCCATATAAGTATCTGTACCCAACTGGGTTGTTGGGTAATCGTTCCCCTGACACTTGCCGATGCTGTGCCCATGACATTAAATTTGGTTGCCTTTTTTAAAATTATAAACCTAACTTTTGTCAGTTCATCTTCAGTGAACCTTCAGAAGGTGAAGAGGGGAGCTTACTCTCTGCACCCCAGCACCCAGAGACCACTAGCTGGGAGCCGGTGCCATTGCCCTGGGCATCACTGCTGTATAAAGACATCTTAGGGAACAGCTTGTCACTATGAGAAGGGAAATGGTCACACGAAATAAGAACTCTGTCACAAAACAACAGGGTGTATCAGAGAAAGGGCAAGTCATTCTTAATAGCACTAAAATGCCTAGAAGCCAGGACAGGGAATTCTTCACTTGCTAAAGCTGCTCTGGGCCGTGAAACATCACCGGCCCACCACCCTCAGGTAAGGGCAGGAACTAGAAATGGACAGTTTGTATTTCTCTGCTATCTAAAGCTCTTATCCCTCACCCTGAGTGACTCCCACTCCAAAAGCAGAGGAAAACTGGTTGTTGAGTGAAAGCCAAGGACGTGAGCTTCCTAAGAGGTCCCCACAGGTGAGCTGAGCACAAGGTTAAAGACCACAGTCTGATCTGGCGTTGTAGGAATCCAAGCGTCTTTACCAAGATAGAAACAACCTGTACTTATCATCAAACTGAAAACACAGTACATGCCTCTATCCTTGTGTCACTGTACTAAATCACATGCCGAGAAATTCGCACAGAGATATTTTTGCTTTCTAAGATAACTGAGTCAGATATGAGCTGTCAAGGCAGGATTTCACTGTGGCCTGAGTTGTAGTGTCTGACCGTTTAAGTTCAAATGTACCTCCATCCTTCATTATGAAGGTGACATTGGGCGTGTTACTTGCTTTTTTTTTTTTTAGGGACAGAGTCTCACTTTGTCACCCTAAGTAGAGTGCCGTAACAGCACAGCTCATACCAACCTCCAGCTCTTGGGCTTAGGCGATTCTCTTGCCTTAGCTTCCGAAGTAGCTGAGACTACAGGCACCCACTACAACACCTGGTTATTTTTTGTTGCAGTTTGGCTGGGACCAGATTTGAAATGGCCACCATCAGTATATGGAGCTGGTGCCCTACTCACTGAGCCACAGGCGACACCCTTTTCCTACTTTTGTTTTCATGGTAATATTTGCTTCATAGAATGTGTTGGGGAAGATTCCTTCCTTCCCAATTTTTTAGAATAGTTTCTGCAGCATGTGGATAAGCTCTTCTTTGAAGGCTTGATAGAATTTCAGTGTGAAGCCATCCAGACCAGGGCCCTTTTTTTGCCATTGTTGTTGAGGGATTTTTTTATTGTTTCTTTGATCTCGGTTCTTGAAATGGGTCTGTTCAAAAGATCTATTTCTTCTTTATTAAGTCTAGGGACTGTGTGTGATTACATGTATTGATCCATTTCCCCTACATTGTCAAATTTCTGGGCATAATGAAGGCTACGCTGAACAGTTTGATGAGAATACTTCAGATTGCATATGAAAGCAGCACATTGTACCACTTGATTGCACTAATGTACACAGCTATGATTAAACAATAAAAATAAATAAATTTAAAAAACAAAAAAATTTCTGGGCATAGTGTTTCTTGTAGTACTCAGAGATGATCTCTTGTTTCTCTGTGGCATCTGTTATTCTTTCCCCTTTATTATTTCTGATCGAGGTTTAATGATTTTATTTTTCTGTTTCTAGTTAATCTGGCGAATGGTTCATTGATTTTATATATTTTATCTTCCTTTTTAAAATTAAATCATAGCTGTGTACAATCATGCCATCATGAGGTACGATGTGCTGGTTCCATATACAGTCTGAAATATTTTCACTGAACTGGTTAACATAGTCATCACAGCATTTTCTTAATTATTGTGTTCAAACCCTTACACTCTACACTTAGTAAACTTCACCTGCTACCTTCCAAGATGCACCCTAGGTGTGGACACACCAATCACCCTCTCTGCACCCTATCTCCCCCTCCCTTCCAACCCTTGCCCCCTTCCCCATTTCTTCTACTGAGATTGGGTTATAGCCTTCGTATGGAAGCTTTAAATTAGTTTCATATTAAGGCTGAGTACATTGGGTACTTTTTCTTCCATTCTTTGGATACCTTGCTAAGAAGAATATTTTCCAGTGCCATCCATGTAAACATGAAGGAGGTATAGTCTCCATCTTTCTTTATGGCTGCATAATATTCCACGATATATAGATACCACAATTTATTAATCCATTCATGAGTCGATGGGCACTTGGGTTTTTTCCATGACTTAGCAATCATGAATTGGGCTGCAATAAACATTCTCATTCAAATATCTTTGTTATAGTGTGATTTTTGGACTTCTGTATATATACCTAGTAGAGAAATTATTGATCAAATGGCAGATCTAGTTTTAGATTTGTAAGTATTCTCTAAACATCTTTCTAAAAGGACCGTAATAGTTTGCATTCCCACCAGGAGTGCAGAA